>CAJQZM010031032.1:0-18992 GCA_907164665.1 Colias nastes | reverse complement strand
ATATAGATATTAGGTACAATATGATTTTACGACTTAACTTTTACAAAATTAAAACTCATATTTTAAATACAATGATCACGAAAAAGATTTATTGTCTATTTTATTTATTTATCTATATATGACAATGAAAACACGTGTGGAAACATAAATTTGATTATATATAAGATAGTCTTAAAAAGGTCGTTATTATCCAATTCATATTATCTAACTGTTCAGTCTATACATACATACATGAGTAAGTAGCTATACGTACCTACTAACTATTTAGTCAAATCAGAGCACATGTATGCGCATAGACTATTGACTATTCATAGGTACTATGCAAATACATTGATCCTTTCGCTCAATACGAAGGTATTTATGTATTCATGGATAATTTACTTTACCTGAAAAGCTCTACATACTCAGTGTATAGAACTATAGAAGTCAATAAATGTTAGTTTCAGCAAATTATTGTAGTAGTAGTTGCTCCACCATATAACCCGACCCGAAACCCAAAATTTTAGGGTAAATAATAATATTGAATTATAACAACAAGTAATAATTAAGTATCATACACTCTTTGCGCGGATATGTATGTATGTTGAATATTGGGATACGCACATATCAATTTCAAATTATAAATCCAATTTTAAGTTCCAGTGTGATATGCAGTCAGACTGCTTTTTCACAGAATTTTTTTCAATGTACAAAATAAACTCTAAACTCAAATTCAAACAATAATTTATTCAATAAATGTTTCTAGAAGCACTTTTGAATCGTCATAACATAGTATTACCATTTACTACATGTATATTTACTGTTACGCATTTCTTCCTACTACATACTTATCTATTTTATCTAGTATGGTAAAGAGAGGACTTGAAAAGCTGTCTATAACCCTTGAGTTTAAGAATGCGCACGGTAATTCGATCGTCTACAATCTACATAATATAGAGTTTAATTGACCATTTGATGAATCACAAAATTTCAATATGCCCTATAAGAAAGCAACACTTTTAGGTGAACATAAAAAGCTCGTGTTGTTGGCTGGTCCGTATTTGCACAGATAAGGTCTGCACTCTGCAGTACAGATGGAGGCAGAACCGTGTTTAAACAAGCCGCCACCGGAGGCAGATTCTCCCCTATGTTCCATGATTGTTGCTGCCTAATATTAAATGTATAGAGATTGGTCTTGTATTGTGTAACACAAACAATATTTGGCTAATCAAACTGTTGGTTTAACGTTCTAATTGGATGAATGTTTGCTCTCGCTCGGACTGATTTGCCTGGCTAAAGGAGTTCATGGATACTTGAGCGCGTGTAATAGAGCTAACAATCGATTGGTTCCACTTGTTTGGAAAAAATGATTTTTAAACATTGTGTTTTCGTTACATAAAAAGTCTTCACAGTTCACACATATGCAGTTGAATTTAAAACTAAATGATTGTACTTATTATATTATTATAATATGAATTTACATGTACCCATACCTGTACCTATACCTAGTTTATGAATTATTGCCTTTTTTATTTATATTGAATTTTGATAAACTGCACTAATAATAAAGAATACATGAATAATATGATTACGATTATTCAGCTGAATTTCATTTTGATAAAAGTTTGTTTTCTAAGATTACCTACCTTATCTTTGCAGAAAGATTTTAAGATCTCCTGAATTAATATATTTCTCCAAATACACTGACCGGCTAAACGGTATACCTGATACAATATCGAAACACACGGCGGGCTATAAATAAATCAATTCAAACCGCGTGGGGTGTCCATGTAGCCTGGGGAACCCTAAATTTTGCTAGGGTGTCACTAAATCACCGTTATTGTTAAATGTAGTGTCCGAAGAAATACTGTTACCCGCACCTACATATATTATCAAATAAACGTTGTTAATAATTTTTGATTTAAGTACCCTTTTATTGAAACACCTTACGGTGCGGATTTCTCTTCGTTTTGTGTCGAAATTAAATTAAAGCAATAATTTGCTCTTTAATGTTCAATAGGAATACCTTATTAATGTATATTAAGTGAGCGCATGTATATGCGCTCGTTTTTATTGTCCATTCATAACGCTCATTATCTCTTGCAAGCAATGAGGTATGGAAACGTTGACTGAATTGTAAACTAATTTAGTATAATAATGGGAAACCGAGCTAATACAGTTGGCGGAAGTGGAAACAATCTTACAAAGCTAACTCGAAGACAAAGGAGGTAGCGGACGGGGGAACAATAGCCCGCTCCGAAAGGAACTACTTACTCCGAAGAGGCTGCCTACGGAGATATTTTCTTTATAAACCGAACTATACTGCGAAATCTCTACCTAGCAGCTTTAACGAGATCTGAGCTTTCCTATTAGGTACTATAATTTGTTAGTAATTTGTTTTAGGGGACTAAATAGATAGGAATATTTAAAAATTATAGTAAATTAAAATTACGTAATTTTCACACGAATTGAAATCGTTAGTGTTTGTAACGATGTGCAAAATACAGTAAAGTACATTGTTCATTACAATTGCACATCGCTACGTTAAACATACATGCATACATATCTATAGATCGAATCATATAAGAGAATTTTAAAATGAAAGTAGAACGGTCTTTAGTAAGTACCTATTTAATATTTTGTATAATTTAATAAAATAGAGTTAATTATAATTATTTCTTAAGATACGATAGAACCTACGAGCAAAAGCAAGTATTTCTGCAGCTGATAATATGTAACTGGTACGTAAGTTATATCACACTAGCTGCTCCGCGCGGTTTCACCCCCGTGGCTCCACTCCTGTTGGTCGTAGCGTGATGATATATACCCAATAGCCTTCCTCGATAAATGAGCTATCTAACACCGAAAGAATTTTTCAAATCGGACCAGTAGTTCCCGAGATTAGCGCGTTCAAACAAACAAACAAACAAACTCTTCAGCTTTATAATATTAGTATAGATAAGTAAATAAATGGTGAAGAGACAAAGATTCAAACAACGTGGCTATATCTCAAACACATTATCAATAAATTCTTAATAAAATATATATTATCTATAATACAAATTATAGATACCTAAAGATAAGTTTAAAAATATAGTTAGGTAAGTATATTACTTATTTCAGAAAAGTTACCAAACTGATAGACATTTTGGTTATATTTTACGCAAAATGTGATGGGATGTAGATAACAAGGCACGTGATGGTCACTGATGGACGGGTCTACGTAGTAGGTAAATAAAATAAGAAACATAGGAAACGTAACAATCGACATACGAAATTATATTTACAATTTACATAATAGGTTTAAACGTCTATGATTTTACCTATTGTTTCTATATACATGTACATCTCAGGCCAATTCAGGTTGAAAAGTAATTAACTATTCCCCTTCAATTTAAACTCGTAAAAACTTCGACAAAGCAGCAAAAGTATTCCCACACGGAGACGAATTTTATTGCGTGAGAAGTAAAAAAATTAAAAATTACCATCTTTTTACGACACTTGAAGGCAACTTAGAGAGTTTTCCCCCGTCTTCGGTTTCATTAGAGCGTCCCCGGCTAATTAATTTTTTTAAGTCCAAATTAAACAAGACTCGAATAATGCCCATTCGTGCGAAAATTGAGAAATTTATTCGCTATTTTATTAGCTGAAAAGGTTTTAAAAATTTCGTGTAATTTTGGAAGGGTGAAATTTGATTAATTTAAACTTATTTTCCTTCTTAAAGATTGGCAATGGCTCCGTTATTTTTTTGTTGCATTTTATGAACTGAATAAACCTATTACAAAATAGCTGCTGTCTGCGACTTTGTCTATTATAAATCAAGAATTTACTTTTTACCCGACTGCGAAAGAAGGAGGGTTTTATTTTTCAAATATATGTATGTGTGCATGTGAATGTTCTTTGGCACGTCTTACAGCCCAAATCACTGGAGGGATTTTCACTTACGAAATGTCGTTATAATAATCAGAATTGTGGCCTTTGCCTAGCTTAAGTCTCTACATTAAAGGCTATATAAATTAGCAGTCAGGTTATTTGTTTTCATAATAATAATATTTCTTGTTACAAGCAAATAATATTATGTAAGAAGATAAGTAATTATAGATAAGGTTTTTCTGTTATTGTTGTTTGTTTTGGAGTACAATTATAAACATGTACTTAGTTCAATTAGTTTTAAAAATACCCTGAGAGCATTGATATTTTCGTGTATGTAGAGTCATTAAATTCCTATATATTTTTAATTAATTTTCTGTTTTTATTTTAAACTTTTACGAAATCCATACTTTGATGGATACCGTCGACTGCGCTTGTATATTAAAATGGGAATTTTCAGGAGGTCTTTTTTTTCAACTATATCAGCTAACCTTATCAATATTGGTTGTCAAAATCTGAAAAATATTTGTTAATTCAAATAAATCCATAACACCTAATGAACTGCTCTCACTCTACTTCGAGTACCTAGTGTTAAACCGAATAATTACCATAATTAATAATATTACCGAATATTACATATCGTTGCAATCGGGTCTACTAAGGGTCGTCTACTACCTATGGTTTTGGTGATGCTGCGCGGGGAAATCTTGCGGGTTGTAGACGTAAGTATTTTCAAAAGGTTTGATATCACTGTATCTATAACACTACGATTTTGTAATGAATGTTTATAAAAGCTATAAAATCATTTTTTTAATGCATCAATAAAATATTAGATGAGTAGATCAACAAATTTCAGTTAGCTAACCAGTGCAACAGCAAAATTCATTCAAATTTATTTCAGTATAGGCTTAATTCGTTCTGGGATGTAGTTTGGTACGAAACTAATTAAGGAAACTTTTCGGATTATCCCAGTTTTTCCAGTGGAAACGACCAACGCGTGATGATATCACTCTCCCCTTTTTATATTCATGGAACGGGTGGTGCAGAGGGCGCTCAGAACCGCCGCTGTGGGTCTCAGTACGATGGTCATTTGGACGACTTTTTCGGTCATTTATTTAGTTCTAGTTGATCGCCGTATTTCGAAAACCCAAGCCCTCCGACAGTGAGATATTCACTAATTTCCTTGCTGTTAAATTCGTTTTGTTACCAACTACTTAATGTGTTGCAAGAAGAATTGCTTTTGCGAGTTACGTGGAATTGCTCGCGTCCTGCTAATTTTGTTATTAGTAATTGCTTCACTCTGCTTTCTGATACGTGATACGTGATATTATATACCTATTTTTATCATAAAACAATTGAAACTAATTGATTTTTTTGGATTTTTTTTTTTAATTTATAGAAAAGTTTGGAGGTGAAATTAAAATATATTGACGATTAAAATAATTTAAAACAAAAGATAGTCACATCAGGTAGTTCACATATTATATCACATTAATATCTAGATGATGTAACTGTACGGTTGAAAAATCCAAAATAAAATGTACAATAACAAAGGTAATGCAAATTCAAACAATTTACGTAGTTGCTCCTAAAGAGGATTGTGCAGGTTTTCACAAAAATATTTCATAGTATGTAAATATCAGTAATATGGCAAGAGAGATACATGTAAAGCGCGTTACTTTTCAAAAAAACAAAACAAAATTCAGTAGAATGTTTGCCATAAATTGTGCGGCTCACGGGAGCAGTACCGTTTGCATATCACCCGAGTAGTGTGTCCATATTTTAAACTTATTCCCATTTTGTCGCAGCTCAATTTTGAACACTCAATTTTTAGGTAATTTCGGAACTATGCCGGTATTTATGAATACTGCTGCATATTATAGGGGGAAGTCTTCTTTGTATAGTATAATGGTATAGAAAGTATGCTTATTTTTATTATTTACAGATTTTATTTATTGATTTTACACCACAAGTATAAATCAATAAATGATATATCTATAAAGCTATATAATAAGCATACATCCAATAAATAAATTATACTTTGTCTATCTCTTGATGGAACTGAATTTTATATAGAAACACATAATTCACTAGTTCCACTGTACCTTTATAAACTATCTTTTTCCCTAAAAATGTATATTAGCATAGTACACAGCAAGCTGTGGTCACAGTTTCCTAAAGAATTCTCACCCTTCTATGAACGCACACACACGCACTGCTCAGCCCAGAGCTCAACTACTTGCACATTGAAAGCACATTGTTATTACTACCGCTATTCGCTACCAGCATGATTTCCCGCGTGGTAACGCCTTATATCTGCGAACCATTAAGGTTTGCCTGGAGCCTTCTATGTAAAACGTAATCGACATTTAACGTCTTTTCGTTTTACAAGTGCAAATACGTCTAATTAAAATAATAGAATTTTAAAATAGCGTTTAGTGATAAAAAAATAATATTAAAGCAGGATTTTGCTTTTCATATGAGGATGTTGATTGATGAGTTGTTACTATTACTTACTATTATTTTATTTCACGAAATCTTTAAAGATAAGCTTTTTTGTGGCAAAGTTCCACGTGGCTCTATACCGCAAGCTGATTTCACGCCCGATCGTTTTACTGATATTGTCATATTATGTAAATATCATATTTTGAAACTATTCATCTATATTATATACAAAATAAAATCTGATGTCTGTTATATCGGAATTATTAAAAAACCACTTAGTTACAATATACAAAGATAATAAGAAACCGCGACCACTGTTCCTTGTAATTAAGCACTTATAACAAAAATGATTAAAATAAAACACAAATTAAATGGCATATTAATTGTATTACAAATAAATAATCTCTAATAGGCACAAACCTCTGTGAAATGCAAATGATGTCACAAAAATTGCGCTGTTCAATACTCTAACATTCATCCATTTATTTCTTTGGCGAAACTTGTGTAGGAATAATTTTGATCCAAATAATAAAAAGGTTCTTATATTATAAAAGACCTTAATCTATTTAAAACACATTATTTTTTACTAATAATTGTAGATATTTATAAGTATTTACACAATGTACCACTTAAATAAATATGGCACACAAGGCATATTGTCATTCCCTCTACATAAGTACATATAATTGCAAAAATCTTATTGTTTCCGTTTCCTTGAACGATACTAAGGCTAAGTACAAAAATGTTGAAACTACGAAAGCGCGAAATTAAAGTCTATATACTGACCTAAATAACTGTAACAGAATATATAATACGGGCACATAATAATGGTTAGCTATTTTGTTGTAATACTTGTGTGTCATATTATATCATATATATTTATAAACCTAACAACTGATTATTTTTTGCTATTTAAAAAAATGTCTAATATATAAGTAAATGCTTTCTCCTTAATCAATGTACTTACATCTAAATACGATAAGCGTTAACAAGTCCATTCCATTACAATATATGCTTAAGTCACACAAATTAAAATTGAAAAAAAAAAAACATTTTTCAGAAATATTATGACGATATGTATAATTAGTGTAAAAATGCTTCATAAATATTATTATTATTAACAGATTAAAGCTGACCAGAATATCGATCGGTTCTAGCCTCTGAGGCTTCGTGTGTTGAAGTGTTTAAGTACAAAGAGTGAGGTTTGAATCTTGACTAACTGTTTTGCTGGATATTATGTCTAATTTAGTCAGATATACATAAGTTCATCCCGGAAATCGTTAATTGTTTCATTTATTTATTGTACTATAACAAAGTTTATAATAGTCCATTAAAATAATCCAACAATCGAATGTTTCATGTCAACAATTTTAATTATACAAATGAAACAATACGGTTTTATCTGTAATTAACTGGTCTACTCGGGCCCTCAGTGGGTTCAAGGACGATCCTCTTGAAGCAACCGTCGGGAAGTTGGTCCAATATATCTTTAATGTTGTTCACTTCCCCACGAAGTAGATCATGTTCATCTTGATACTGTTTAATCCACCTATTGGCAAAAATCATTAATTAAATCAAAATTTCTTAAAGAAACACTAGTAAGAAGATTACTAATTATTTTTATTTTTAGTAAGATAATAGCAAAACAAAAAACGCCTAAGGTAAGGAAATATTTTTACTAATTTATATATTCAGTCATAATTAATTACCTTTGATGGTTATTTTTAGCCTCAACCAATGACTTTATTTTTCCATCAAGATCTTGTTCTTTAAGGGCTCGTTCGGCGTTGTCAAGGCTTTGTTCTGTAAATTCAAAAAAAATACGATGTAGAACGGATCGAAGTCGCAAAAATTTGATAATTAATTCTGATAATGAAGTGCAATAACACTTTTATATCGATATAAAGTTGAATGTATGTGTTCGTGATGCAATGTACATTTTGCATTATTACAAAATGTGAGAAAATGTGCAGTGGACAATAGTTATTTATTCTGTTACCGCAGCAAGTGTACTCACGTAATCTGTCAAGCGCCTCGTCATCCAGTGTTGGTAGATTTTGCAATTCATCCATTATTACTTTAAGATCTTCTAGTCCTTTAGTGACTTGCTTTTCAGCCTCTCTTGCATCCGTATCTGCTTGTCCGACCTAAATTAATAATATAAATGTTAGTAGGTAATCGTAAAGTTGTCAAAACAATCACTTGTTTAATACTTGTTTTTTGTACAGCAGCAAAGTCCTATTCAAATAATAGGCTATTCGTCTCAACTCAACAAATCAACTCAATCAAACAAATCCAACAAACCAAAAATCATTAAAATCCGATCAGCCATTCTCGAGATGTAAAATTTTTTAATATAAAGTTAACGAGTCATACTAATTATAAACGTAAACATGGATAAATAAGACTATAACATAAATGAACTTTACGTCATGACTTACCTTCATCTTGGCGTCCTTAGTGAGTTGCATATTATCTTTGGCCTGCTTTTCTAAGTCTTCTATTTGTTGAGCTGTTCCTTTTACTCGAGCTTAAATAGAAATATATATTAATATAGTTTTTTATTTATATAGATTTTAATTGTTATTATAAGAAAAAATAAAAAAATGTAAATATACTTAAAAATTCTATTGATACTTACTGGATAGTTTCTCAGCTTCGTCCCTAAGTTTACCAGCTTCAGTGCGCGATGCCGATGCTTTCTTTCTTATTTCATGAGCTGCCTATAAAAAAGTAGTATTGTGTGAACTTTGCGTCTTATTGCAATAAAATTAAGAGTCATTTTTATATTTATTATCTTTACCTCTGATGCTTTGTCCGCATATTCTTTTTGAGCTTGTTGCGCCAAGTCTCTCGCTTCTTTAGCTTTGTCGCTGGCGGTGTTCAACTCTTCAGTAATGCTTGAAATACTTTCCTCAGCCGCGGCTACCTTGGATTGAACTTCTGGAACATCTAATCCAGCTTGTTCGGCAAGTTGACGAGATTCTGTCACTTGGTCGCTGAATTCTGCAATGATTCGATTATTATAAACTTCCTTGATGTCTAAAGGTTAATTAAAAAGTCAAATATTAAAAAGTAAAGATAAATAAGAAAATGTAGATAAACAAGAGATAAACAACGTCAATATCAACAATCTAAACACTTAGGTCACCTTTTAATGTTTGATATATTTCATTAGCGTCCTTCAACGTTGCATTTGTTAGTTCAACATCATTTTTCGCTTGAGCCTGCAATTCATCCAATCTTGCGAGAAGATCATTTAATTCGTCCTGTCGGTTTTGACCTTGATCTAAAAGACTCCTGCCCTGATTAACTGCGTTTACTATGGCCCGAAGAGTTTCTTCATTATTTGCTATCAATTGGTCTAATTCTGCTGACTTTTCGTCGATCTAAAATAAGTGTAAGAATGTAATGTTTAAAACTTCTTTCGATGTATTTGTTGTTAAAATATTATTCTAATACATACTTATTTTGGGTATTGATATTTTAGTTAACATAATTAAAGTTAAATAAATAAATACTTACAGTTTTATTCATTTCAAGCGAATCGTGGTGCAATTTGCTAAGTGTTATGTCTGGTAATAAAGTTGTATTGACTTCAGCGTAAAGACCTAAAGCTTCCTCGTATACGGTCTTTGCACGCTTAAGAGCTTGGTCTGCAAGCTCCGAAAGACTACTTAATTTTCCAGATGCTGCGTTTAATTCATTCGCCAACATTTGTACTTCATTACTGAAATTAATACCTTTGTAAGTATACAATTATATTATAATTTTACTTCTAATCAATGTTAATTAATAAATCTGCTAACCTTATATTAGCTTGTTTAGTAATACCATCTTTAGCGATTTGATTAGCTGCTATTGAAGTGTTGAACGCCTTCTCCGCTATATCTCTGATATTCTTTGCCTCGTTTTCTAATTTTTCTGCGAGGAGCCTGGATTCTTTCGCAAGTGCAGACATATCAACTGACTGCTTACCAAATTGATCAGATCTGTTTCGTGCCTTAGCTAATGCAGCTGCACCTTCACCGTCAAGATATTCCAAAGCACTCTAAAGAATATAAACATAGCCCTTTAGTAACGAATCAAGCAGAAAAGAATAAAATACAATGTACTCTATACATAGAATATGAAAAACCCTCACATTGATTTCTTTCTGTGCTGCTTCTATTGTATCTTCAGCTTTCGATACATTACCCTTACTTCTTTCAACTGATTCATTGCCTTCGTAACTTTCGTCCTCAATTTTGTAAAGCATATTTCTGAAAAAGAAAATGTTATAATTTTCCAAAACATATAATCAGGTATTTTTCAAATTATCTATGTATGGTGTTTATTTTAATTACCTAACATCTGAGAGTCGATCAGCAAGCTCCGCCAAATTATGAGTGAGGCTTGTTCCAGGTCCATTTCCAAGTTGATCTTGAGCTTCTTGCACCAACCTATCGATTTCTTGTCTCACACGTTGCAATTCATTGTCAAAATCGGCATTCTCAACAACTGTTGGTGCTTTCGAAATTTTCGCTAAGATCTACAATGAATTTTTTTATAAATTCCATAAGTTTTATTATATCATAAATAAATAAGAGAATCTATTCAAAATAATATTTTACTCACATCATCTAATTCCTTAAGTTGCTGTCTATGTTGATTAACGGCGTCTTGAACAAGATTATAGCATGGCGGACAATCTTCGCAGCCCTGACCGTCTGCACGTCGCTTTTTGTTTTCCATACATCTTTAATTTTAATTTTAGTTCATATTATTTTTTTTTCACTTAAAATTTTAATTTACAGTCACTCATTTAAATACTACCCTTTTTGTAATATTAAGAGTATAAAATATATGTACAGTACTCCAAAATTAATAATGCGCATGCAGATCTTCGCTAATTATCGTATTTCCAGAAACACCCGAATCACCCCGAATCATTGAATCGTAAGTGCCCTAAACAATGCACTTGCATCTTGCACCTTGTTCGAAAGAAATAGGAGTCAATTCAGAGTCATACACAATCGAAAACAATTCGGGCGATAGGTGACGGTAGCCTGTCAGTCAAAAAATTCAAAAATCCGTCAGTCGTCTTTATATATTGGTGGTGACCGCACGGATTATCTCTGTATGGAATTATATAGAGCTGCTGTTACATACCCTTCTTAGTTTTGTTTCAAAGTTGAATTTTCCGGTAAAATGATTATTTACACAGATAGCAGATAGTAGTGGGGAAAGTGAAAATTAATAGGAGCATAATGAAAGTTCTGATCATTCTACGATATCAGAAATAGAGATAATCCCTGATTACGTAAATCCGTTGGACTGAGATTTTAATGATTAGATTTCACAATTTAAATGTAAACCAGTGTTTGAAAATAATTTTTTTAAATATAAACTTTGTCTTATTTTAACCTTCCATACATCCATTATTACGCCAGCTTCAGTAGGTAAGACACTTTAATAGTTCTAAGTATAGAATTTTCCAAGTAAATCAATACAACAAATATATATTCGCAATCGTGTGGCTTATCCTCGCTATTAACTTACATTGAATTATCGAAACAAACGTTACTTATCTCTTTTACCATAAAATCACAATAAAACTCATAATTCTAATAAACTATGCATGAAGAAAATACATTTAACCACTCTATATACATATCGTCTTCGGATGCTCGGGGAATATGACAGTTGCCGAACAGTGACGAATTTTTCTATGCGCATTATCAGTTTGGGAGTACTGTACATATTTTTTCATTGAGGTTTTTCATAAAAGTAACCTCACCTGTCACATCGGCGCCCTTCCACATTCTCTTGGCAGGAGCATTGGCCAAACTTATCACACTGGTAGTCAGTTGATCCCCACTCATCGCAGTCACAGTCTCGACAGCCCTCTGTCGAGAACCCGTAGTGATACGCACGGCAGCGGTCGCAATGAATCCTGATAAAAACAAATTAACTGTAGTCTCTGGTCATATCTATACTAATATTATAAAGCTGAAGAGTTTGTTTGTTTGAACGCGGTAATGTCAGGAACTACTAGTCCGATTTGAAAAATTCTTTCGGTGTTAGATAGCCCATTTATCGAGGAAGGCTATAGGCTATAATATATCATCACGCCTTAGCGTGATGATATATAGCCTATAGCCTTCCGCTCCTGTTGGTCTTAACCGCGAGGCACAGCTAGTTAGCAATAGATTAATATAATTAATAGATTGATATTTACCCATCAATACCAGGTTTACAGTAACATTGTCCAGTTGCGGGGTGGCATGAAGCGTTGTAAGAACCTTCGAGATTGCAATCACAGGCCTTACATCCTTCACCAGAATTAATGTTGTAATAGCCATCCTATAAAAAGTAAAAATAATATTTATCCTCGTCTACATACTCAATTAATTATTGCGATCAACGTATGCTGTACTCTGAATCGTTTTTAATTTATGCGCCCTCTTTTATTCAACGTCAGTACCTCTTCCACAAGGCGCCAAAAAGCATCGTGTTTGCATTAGTAGTGACACCTATGCCTCAATAGTAAAACTACTATAAAAGCTCGAATGATGTTAATTTTTATTTGTGTATCTACAGCGTACATATTTTACGTTTATTCGATCGAAGTTCGTTAATATATTTTTAAACGACATAATTTTATAATTTTTTAATTACCTCACACTTGTCACAATTTCTGCCTATGACATGAGATCTACAAGAGCAGAATCCGGTTAAACCATCACATTGTGGAGGACCTTCGGGACTCTCCAGAGTTCCAGCTTCATGACATTCACACGGCCTACAATCCCCTTTTTTCTTCTGATCTAGCGCGTCTCCGTAATAACCTTAATGAAAATTAATAGCAACATAATAGTAATTTGTGTATTTGCTCGGGAAGTAAAACACAATTGTATTGATGAATAATAAATATGTATACACTTACCACTTAAACATTTGTCACAATGTTCGCCTGCAGTGTTGTAAATACATTTAAGACATTCACCAGTACTTCTATTACAGTTTCCTACTGCATTTGGATCTACATTTCCATTACAAAGACACTCTTCACATTCTTTTGGAGCTCCAAATTGGCCAGTTGGATCACCGAAATGTCCGTCAGCACACACTTCACATCTTGGTCCTAAAATAATCATAATCTCGTATTTTATATGAACTATATAATGGACTTGAAAATAAGTTATTATCATTTTAAAATAGATGTTTCCTATAATGAATACCGAAAATAATCTAACATAAATTGGTTTTTGTTGTCGTTTAATGATTATTTTTCTTTTTTAAGGGGAATATAGACTACGTATATTCTCATATATTCCGGTACGGAATCCTAAAAATGACTGTGGGTAAACTAAAATCTTACCAGCATATCCATTGGGACAATCCGTACAAACTATGCTCTGGTCCATCAGTTGAATACAGCCACTGTCCTTTGGACAGGGACAAGGCTTACAGTCATTGGGTGTGCCCGCTATAGCATTTCCATAAAATCCTTTTGCACACAATTCACAGTTACTACCAGTTGTATTATGCTTACAAATACAGAATCCTGAAATAAATTAAACAATTAAGAAAACCACACATTTACTTTTGTATACTTATACTGTGAAAATATACTCACCAGTTGCTGTATCGCAAATATGAGCGTGACCATTACAATCACATGGAATACAGGTCGAGTAAGGTCCACCGTTAGCCGGTTCATGTTTAAATCCAGGAGCGCACTCCTCACAGTAATCTCCGACGTAAGCTTTAGGACAAGAACACTTCTCAACCCAATTTGCCGGATCGGAGCCTTTCTCACGTCCTATCTTTGCTGTGTCCAGCTTGAAGTTCATGAGATAACCCTGACCACCTTTATTATATGTTCCTCTAATTTTAATTGCTGTAAGATTTTGCAAAATCGACATGAACTCGAAGTTAGATAGCGTTGGAGTCCAGCCATATTTCGGATCTTCATGTAGTCTGAATTTGTATTCTTGTTCCTATAAGAAACACGAAAAAATGTAATGTCTTCACAAAAGCTTAAGGTTGCAAGTATATAATTCGCTCTTATTTAATATCAATCGCTAAAGCACAGATAGAGACAATCGCTGAGCAGTAATGAAAATTATATACCTGATCTGAAGGCTCCGGATTGTTTTGGCCATAAATGTTCATTGATATAGAACTGTGAGCGCCTTCAAGAATTATATCTTGTGATGAAGGGTAACCTCTGTTTTCTCCCAAACGTAGTGTAAATTTAAGGTCATGGTTATAAGACAGTCTCTGATCTCCCAGAAATTGATTAGAAGCAAGGAAATAGACAATTTCTGAACCCAATGACGAAACGGCTAAAAATAAATTTTAATAAATGAAAATTTTATAAAAATAGAATCGCAACTATAGGAACAATGTGACAAAACAATTTTTTGCTATATTTACCTATATTTTGGGTGTTAGCATTAAATTGGAGCTGCGAAGATTTTCGGTCACTATTTTCTGCAGACCATTTTTCAGCATCTCTGATAAAGTGTGCACTTAACTCATGTGCCTGATATTTAGGAGCTGAGCTACATTGCGAAGAATGTCCAAAACAGAAACAGGGAGTACAACCGAACTCATTGTCCAGGTCTAAGTTGAAAAATCCAGGTTTACATCTACAAACATTACAATTATTAAAATATCACATATTACAAGCGTAGTCAAGTTTGCTGTTCTATATTTTAATAGTCAATATCATTAAAGTCAGTTTTCTTAGCAGAGATCGTTAAAAACGGTATTAATTGTTTGCTTCAATATTTAACTTACTCTCTACACTGTTTTCCTTCCACGTTCTGCTTACAGAGGCAAATACCAGTAATCGGGTCACATTGAGGGCTGTTGGCATAGGATCCGGATGCATTGCAACCACAAGGCTTGCAGCCTTGGTTTGTGAAATCGTAGTGATTTGGTGCACAGACGTCACATTTTTCACCGGTAACACCAGGTTTGCACTGACATTTACCTTCCGAATTACATTGAAGACTACGTGAACCTATAAAAATTAACTCTTTAAATTCGATTCACTTTTTTTATAATTAGCCTTACGGACAGGCATTAAGTTATAATAGGCACATGCCTACATAGTCAGACTGGGTCCAAAAGGTGGTACCTAGGTGAAAATAAATCGGTTCCAATAAGCTATTTACCTGTTGGGTTGCAGTTACAAGGCATACAGATATCTTCAGTTCCTTGGAAGTAGTTCTCCTTACAACGTTCACAATTAGCACCGTCTCTGTTTTCAGAACAATCTATACAGTGACCACCGTGTCCAGTCCGTTCATATAAATCTTTATCGAAGTAACATTTGTTTGAAAATCCATTGCAATTGCACGCTGAAAATAACATGTAATGCTCAAAGTTCACATATTTCTGACACAGTTATTAAGAATTTTCGCAAAGATAAATAATAACTAGTTACAATACAAAAAAAATATTATTAATAAATAATAATCATGGTGTTCATTTTCTGGTTTCATATTTGTTTTGCAAGGTCATGCATTGGTCATAGAGTTCGCGCTAAATCACTTGACTGTTCGGAAGTATGAACGATGATGCAATTGTTGTTGTCATGTTATATATAAACACAAAATTTTGAGTCAAAGAAATATCAATGCGAATATAACTTTTGAGAAACTAACATCATAAACTTTGAGGTATATAATCAGATTTTCGTCTCTAACTTTAACACAGAGAACAAAAAATAAGGACAATTTATTATGAGTAGCTGGTGCTGGATGCGCGGGCTGCATGCATTCCGGAGGGAGGGGGGGGGGGCTTTTTAAATTGACCAGTTTTATCAACAGAAATAGCAGGTGCGCAATGCAGAGGATCTTCTGCCATCGGGAGCAGGATCGTAAAGCAGCTGGTGCGCATTTTAAGCAGCCCACCAGATTGTTTGCGTAGATCAGTTTTATCGATACAGTAGGTAATGCTGGTGCGTAGTACTCCAATAAATAACAAAATAAAATTACAGTTTAAAAATTATACAGCCGTCCAACGACGTCTAGACGGGATAAATATCTGATAAAATGTTGTTTTAATATTTAAATAAAAAATAAATTTTCAGCCCCCTCTTAAGGATGACAAAACTATATTCATCAACGTGTTTATTACTCAAACCCTGTAATGATAAATCTATTCGCAGTCGCAAACAATCGCATATTTTAATGAATCGAAAAGCGCATACCTTTGCATTCATGTACGTTAGTCGGAGAAGCGCGGCCCCACGGAGCGTCGTTGTAGAAGTCCAAGCACCTCTCGCACTCTCGGCCAGCTGTGTTGTGTTCGCATCTACAAAGGCAAAGGATGAATCAAATTAGATGATTATCATCTCTGTCATTTACTTAGATATTTAAGCCATACACACCTGCAGTATCTGGCCCTGCTTCCATCCGACAATTCATGAGTGTCACAGACCGAAGCATGACCGTTACATTTGCACCGAGCGCCGACCGCGACGTCCGCTATGGCGTACCAGTAGGATTGCAACACTTGAGTATCGCCAAATATCTCGTCACCAAAAGTATTCAGCCGATCGAGCGAAATCCTTATATCTGTCGCTGTTACCCATTCCTGAAAAATACATTGACGTAAAAATTTCGATAAAAATTGAAAACAACACGGCATATAAGTAGGTACCTACGTAAATTTCAAATTGTCTTACCTGTAATTCCGGGCTACTATCGAAAGTATAAGCTGAAGGCCTTCCTTCGAGAGTGGAGAAGAGTACGTTTCCGCCAGATAGAGGAGAAATGTCAGAATATTCACTGGTACAAAGGGCTCTGGTTTCTGCGCCCATTTCAGCGGCACGCTGTTCTTGGACGCCGTATGTATCACGGCATGATGCACTAATTGAAGAAGTAGGAGGTTAGTGGCATAAAGATTTGTTTATTATGTCATGTTATTTTGTATTTAATATTCATGAAATTAAAATAATTAATAAACTAACCTGAAATATTGATAAGGCTCCCAATCCGAATCCTCGCTAGATTTTTTATATATAGCAAAACTCTGCGGCCTCGGTGAATAGAATACTATTCTGACGTAAGTGATATCGTATGCCTTGCCTAACAAAAGAATAAAAGACTGCATTAGTACTTTAGTTACAACTACTAATTGTATTATAATGTAATGTACTTCGTTCATCACTTACCCAAATGTAAGGTCAAATTCACTTGATTGGGATATTGAATGCCTTCCTTCATAGTTTCCGATTGCCACCAAGTCAGGTTATCTTGCTCATAATGTAAATCAGTGAGGTAGTAACTTGAAAACTGACCCGATTGACAATAATCACAGGACCTAAAACGTACAAGTTTGTTGAAAAAATTAAAGGAAACTTCATAAATATTCTTCTACAATTACATTACTTCGTTACAAACTAATGATGAACCCAAATAAGGTATATATATTCTGCGCTAATTACCTAGAAGACGTGCCAGCAGATGTTTGGATGCAATACATCTTGACACCATTGTCCCCGCAGGTGTTGGTTGCTTCCATTTGAACCATGAAAGCCGCATTTTCGAATTCTGGTATACATCTCTGGAATAATTCATATTGTTTAAGTATTGTGTTAAAAAAACTTGGATAAAATCAGTGAATTCATATTTCTAGCTTATTCTAATTCATATATTTTTTATTATCTTGCAGATAAGAATACACAATTGCAGAAAATGAATGAATATTTTAAATCCTCAATGGAGTAAAGTAGTCACAGATTATGCATAATATTATCTCAGTAATATTATTTTTAGCATATTTCCGTTTTAACATTATGGAAGCATGTAAAAAATATCCTCGCACATGGATCGAATTAAGAACAACTTAACGTTGTTTGTAGAGTAATTTAATACTTTACAGATTATCGTCATTCCATAGGATTATGTTAGGATTATAGTCATAAGAGCATTCTATTTTAAAATATGCCACAAATATAATAATTGCTGTGATTATTGTTGTAGCACATCTATTGTAAAAAAAATTGAATGGGGACAACTAATTTCAATTTTGTTTTGTTTTTTAAAATATAATGTAAAAGAATAATGACATAATGTATGCGCACACAGAGATTGACAGAGAATACGGAAACTGGTTTACGATCTCGTTCCATATGGTGGATTTGCCTCCAAAATAGTTTTACTATAAATAGCAGGCGTGTTGCAGGACATTCACATCGCTAGAACGTAGCTGAAGTCTACTCGATAATGATAGGTTTTAAATTAGCAGAATAGTTTCATAATCAATGGAAAACTTTTGATATAAAATAAATTAACCAAAAATTCTATGCCCTAGCTGACAGTGTATTTTTTTTTTGTTAATGTACAATATACGTTAAAAGTTGTCTTTTTAAGTTTATTCTTAATCAAAATGTTATAAATAGTCATTTCAAATTAATAACATTTCCTTGCGATTTCATTAGCGAAGATTTCATTTCAAATTTCAGGAGAGTTTGGCAGAAGGGATGCATAGTTCCTTACTGGACCTTTTTATATATATTATGTCTCTGGTTCACACAACCAGAAAATTAGTCATGCATACAATATTAATTTAATATTATATTTATGGCTTGGTATCACGTCGGAGTTACGACCTAATTAGAGTGTAAAATTTATTTTTATCGATACAAAATAATAAAAAGTAAAAAAACTAAAACCCAACTACGACAATAACCG
>CAJQZM010031031.1:508-23445 GCA_907164665.1 Colias nastes | reverse complement strand
TATACCATTTAACTATTCCAATTTAAGATTTTGTTTTATTAAATATATAATAATAGGTAAAAAAAAAATAATGATTACCAATACTAGTCTGCTTAAAAAGTGACCTATAGCGAAGGGTGAAAAAATATATAATTATGTAATTAACTTTGAATGTCCTAGCCCTCGGCCATTACATACCACGTGATTTATGTATGTAGTATAAGATTGCTTTTCGTCTCCACACTATAAACTTCCTTCCTAAATTCACCCTTGTTTAGTTTTATTTTTACCATCTTTCGTCGTCCAAGCATCTAATTATCAGAATTAAGATCAAGCCCACTATTATGAAAAATGAGTTTGCGTTCCTAAGCCCATACGTTAGGAATTACAATCATCGACAAAATATAAAATAATCATAGAAATTGTTATGATTGTTACGTGTTTGACTGTAGATAGAATAAATTGAACTTTCACTCGGCAAGTACATCTTACAAGCCAATTGCGAATGAATACATATTTGGCATTGTTTCAAGTTTTTACTCGTCATTATTTAAAAGAAATACGCAATTTATACACTTATAATCAAATTTTATGTTATAAAATTGCTTATATTGTAACACGGACATGTCAAAGGAAAATTATGTTTAATTTGAATAATTCAAATAGCAAAACGCGTAACTACAAATTAATTGAACAAAGAAGTACATGGAGTTTATTCACAGAAAAAATTATGACATCATTGCCTATTATAATAATATGAAGTACCTACAGTCCTTAAATTATTAGAAAAAAAAATACGAAGGTGATTGTAGATAGGTATTATTAATATTGAAAAAGCCCTTGAGGAAATCTTTTTATAGAATAGCTAAAATAGATTGTCGTTTTTTATAAAATTGTTTAAATCCATCGTTGCGCAGACAATGAAAAATGTACGAAATAATTTATCGATAAAAACATGAGACTTCTCAGAAATTCCCTTTCTTTGGGTCTTCAGAGAATTAAAAGAAAGAGAATTTATAAAACTGACATGAAGGGACGGTATGAATAGAAGACGTTTATTATAAGAACGTTTATAAAACATTAATTTTTAAAATATAATAAAATGGTGGACTTATTAATGGCATCTTTCTTATCGTACTAATAAATTTATGCGAACGGAAGGCAATATGCCTATTTTGTTATATATAATTAATATTGCCAAGACATTTTAATAAAATATAGTTTTGTTAAAAAAATATTTTTTTGTATTTTTTTTATTAAAAATAAAAAAACCATTCAAAATTTTATAATAGTTAAACAAATGCCTACAGCTACGTGCTTCTGGAATAGTACAAAGTTAATATAACTTAGATACTTCATAATAATTTGATGATTAATTCTATAACTTGGTCCTCTAGATTCTAGTCTAGAGAAACCTAGATTTTAATATTTTGTTTGCTTTACTTTCAATGTTACAATGTATCCTACAATCCCATGTGATTATTATATATTTTGTGATATTACGTGCCTAATAAAATGACAATAATTTACACTAGTGGGTACTTAACAGGTTATGGAGCTTTTATGAGATTATCGTATCAAAATTAATAATTTATAACTTTACAACTAAATACGTCGTTATTAAAAGCTTTAGCTCAAATATAAAGGTTTTGATTTTAGCTTTAGATATCATTGAATATATAAAACATGAATAAAATAATAAATAGGTACAATGCAACACTGAAAGTAGGTTATTTAGAATTGGTTTCTGAATCGATTAAGAAGGCCTTCTAAGTTCTGTGCTCAATTCATAAATTGTCCTAGGTTTGAATTTTATTGAAAAAAAAAAATTATCAGACAGTTAATCTCAATTCCAAAAAATAAATGATAGAAATATGTACCTAAATTTTATTGACAAATTAGGTAGTTCGTGCGCAAGGGACTACGCACATAACACCTATATAGGTACGTATAGAATTCTAGTGCACAAATCAATACCTAATCCACGAGCTGTGTTTAGGAATACGTTGTTTCTGTTACACGCTGAATAAACACCATCTGGTACAAAAAATGAATCACGACGTCTAATTTACGCGTTACAAAGACAAAACATTCTAAATTATAAGTTAATGGTAACAAATAAGGTTGCTACAGATTTTTTGAAACAAAAAGATAATAACGGCAAGATATGCCGTCGTCTGCCTTTCACAGCATAATTGACATTTACTTAGAAATATAACGTAGCGATAGCATCAACTCAACGTTAATCGTGGCTAATAAAAACCGAAGACTTATCCTTTACAATATTAAAATAATTGTACATATGTATTTATTATTTTGAGATATATAAGAGTAAGCAGTGGTCGTAATAAAAAACCGCGAATATATCTTAAATAAGTAATATTTCATTAGTTAATGTACCTATTTAAAATACAAGCTTTCTTTGTATTTGCATTTGGTTAATTTATTATTGTAACTAGCTTCCGCCCGCGACTCCGTCCGCGCGGATGTCGGTCTTCGCGTGGATGGTTTATTTCTTCATTTTGAACTGGGAAGACGTTTCTCCCTAAATTAATATATTAGACCCGTATGTGACCGTGTGTTCGCGGTTCTACAGAACAACGTCTATGGAGGAAACTGAAAAATTAAGATTTATTTTTTTTTCTACATATTTTCCCAGGATAAAAAGTAGGTATCCTATTTTATGCCCAGGACAATAAGGTATAATTATACCAAGTTTCATCGAAATCGAACCGTCAGTTTTCCCGTGATGCCTTCACATACAGACAGACAGACAAAAATTTTTTTAATCACATATTTGGGTTTGGTATCGATCCAGTAACACCCCCTGCTATTTATTTTTTCAATATTTTCAATGTACAGAATTGTCCCTTCTACAGATTTATTATATGTATAGACTTACCTACTATTCCTTTTATTTAACAAGTTTAAAACAAACGAACCTCTGGATCCCGATATAATTTATTCCCTGCGTACCTATATAAATGTAAAATCGACCCTCAAGAAGAGATTTCAATTGCTAATCCCATACAAAAGCAGATCCAACGTCGAGCATAATAAATGTTCCTTTAAAAATTATTTAAATTTTCTAAAATTATTCTAGGAGCCGAAGAAGTTCGGTAACTGTATGACGTAGCAATTTTGATTATAATAAACGCAAGTCGCAGAGGTCATTCCCATTTAAGTCTATTTGTTATACGTTTTTGTAACTAGAATAGCCACAGCTTCGTACCTCTGTGCGTTGGAACTTATTTTAAAACAAATAACACGACTCAATACCTACCTTCTTTAAAAATAATTAAAGATTTTATGTATGGGAACGTTTTTGATAATAACTTCAGTTTATACCATCAAATGTCTATAATTTACTTAGGTATGTAGGTACACGTATGTATGTGATGTGATAAAATATAGTTTTTATATTAATCTTTTTGTACAAAAAGTTCAAAAGGATAGCTCCTATGACCTATCAAATTATATAAAGTAGATAAAAAACCAATTAACTTTTTCATTATTATGCCGATTTCATTACCTACTACTACATATTAAATCGTCTTATTTCATTATCACTACATAGTATAAAACAAAGTCGCTTTCTCTGTCCCTATGTCCCTTTGTACGCTTAAATCTTTGAAACTACACAACGGATTTTGATGCGGTTTTTTTTAATAGATAGAGTGATTCAAGAGGAAGGTTTATATGTATAATAACATCCATTAAATAGTGGAGAAGTACTGTTATTTTTGAGGTTTCTAATGTGATGTCGTAAAAAATTACATTTTTTCCGCTTACATTGCAAACGCAGGCTGAACCCTACGAGTTTTATCAAAATAATGTACTAAGTATTATACACATTGAAAAGGTCTACAGAAAAGTCCGCGATGGTATATGTCTATCTCTTATGGATAACCCACAATAACTTTTTTTTGTCATTTACTTTTTACGACAAATAATGGCTAATTTTCGAAGCGATTTTAACCAATACAGCATTAATCCTTAACCAATTAAATACCTTGAATACATTGTTCATTTAATATAGATCTATATGGCCCTTTACACCGTATGATTTAAGTGAATATTTTTGAAGATATTACAGATTTAAAAATTGCAGGACGTAGCGTTTGCGGCGGTACCGGCCGGCCGCCCGGCTATATATTTTATACCCGTGCGAAGCCGGAGCGGGCCGCTATGTTTTTAACAACGTTCACAGTTTTTCTGTAGTGTATTTAGTATCAGCATTGCACCCGTGCGAAGCCGGGGCGGGTCGCTAGTTTAAGAATAAATCACGAAACATACACGAGAAACTCGAAAAATAATAAAGTTTAACGTAGGTATGTTTTAGAACAATGCAGGTTATTGCTTTTCTATAAGGGGAAACAGGTTCCTTGGCCTACCTACCTGAAAAGAACAAATAAACAGACATGCATAGTTATTATTCTTTTACCAGATTCGAGTCCGCCCGGGATAGACACTATACAATAAAGAAATATTATAATTTATAAGAAAACACAAACGTGTAATTTGCTTCCATTAAAATTTAAATTCGGTAAGATAATTAACAGAAACCTATATTTATTTTACGTTTAAACAAAAAACAAAACATATGCTATAAATATAAAGTGTAGTCAAAGTAATTTTCTTTTAAATCTTTTTAAAATGAAATATGTTTTTTTGTATGACCTTTTGAATAGTTCAAGGTTGGGTATCGACCTGTTGGACCGAGATGCACTAGTATCATTTCTTTCAGCCAAATGATTTATTAATAAAATAATGATCGTAAATTTATCGATGTAGTTCCTTATTTTCGGATTATCTTATAAAAAATATGTACCTATATAAGTTATTAAATTAAGTATTTAAATTTATCTATCGCTATAAAATATAATACATATTTCTAATACAATTTGATAATATATACGATAAGAATTATTAGCACATTAAATTGGCCAACTATTGCGAAAAAAACATATTTATCACCAGTCTTATGGTTTACGTATAAAAAAGACGTGTTAAAAATTAAAAATATGTCGATAAATATATTATCAATTGTCCGTATTTATGCAAAATGGAACCACTCGACAAATTTCGTTTTTTACTTTTATTGAAGAATACTCATTCAAAAGTGGTCTAAATTCTTATACAAACAAGAACCACATGATTTTTACGTTGGAAACAAGGTATACTAAAAGCAGAAAGGAACCACCAGCAACAACGAATAATACATATTAAGCAAAACCGAACCACAGCACCACGGGACTGCTTTGTTCAAACAAATAAACGATATTACTATCATGTCATTTTATACAAAACAGATCCACACCTACTTGGTACCATTATACATTACACATATTTCTATTAATAACAATTATTTTTAATACACAAAATGGAACCAGGTTTCTATGGTATGGTTATGCGTAAAATAAATACATAATTTAATTGTAATTTTTTATTGCAAAATAAAACCACAAGCATTCGGTTCTACCTATTATGCATAAATAAATATTGTAAAACATCCTGAAACCCATCATCGCTATATGGAACCAAATGCCTTGACTTGTTACAATGCTTCTCATCTTTAAACAACGTATTTCATTACTTAAATAGCTCAAAGTGCAAAACTCCAATTTTTTAAGTAAAACGTCGAACATCTGTCAATATAGGTGACATTCAGCGAAGTAGTTCGAATACGTGACGGTGTTTTTTTCCTCCGCGAAGTAAGTTCTATTGTTTTTGTTAATTACCTTTAAAATTAAATGTGAAAATGTTTAGTAATAAATAAATAAGCAAGCAATGGGTAAGAAAAGCATTGGAGACGAACACCGAAGATAATAATGAAGATACAACGGGTAAGTACCTAGTTTTATTTAATGCATTTAAGTACTTATTGAATCTGAGTTGCAGGTACGCTTTATCCACTTTTGATTCATTCCCGATTGTGGTGTGATTTTAAGAAGATAGTTCATTAAGTAAGTACAACAGGAATCCTCTGTGGATTTACGTATTTTAACGACAATGTTGTTGTTCACGAAGGCGAGTCGAATTAAGAGTCATTTTGTTACGATTCATCTGTCATTGTGAGATGAAACTACTAAAGTCTAAACCCTGTTTTAAAAATAACTGTCGATGATCTAGGTACCTACCTACTATTTTGGTAAAATACGTTTAGATTCAGATTCAGTACAGTATATTCAGCCACATCATTCAGCGCATATAATTATTTGTTTGATTTTAAAACTCGCGCGGCCACTGTTTTGACCGGAACAAGGCCCTAGCCTGCGAAATTCAAAATTTTAACAAGTTTATTTAATTTTTTGCTAGGGTTGCCACTGTTGCGTATGATTTTTAGGGTTCCGTACCCAAAGGGTAAAACGAGACCCTATTACTAAGACTCCGCTGTCCGTCTGTCTGTCCCTCTGTCTCATGAACCGTGATAGTTAGACAGTTGAAATTTTCATATGATGTATTTCTGATGCCACTGTAACAACAAATACCAAAAAACAGAATAAAATAAATATTTAAGAAGCTCCCATACAATAAACCGTGATTTTTTTGCCGTTTTTATAGATAATGGTACGGAACTCTTCGTTCCGCGAGTCCGACTCGCACTTAGCCAGTTTTTTGTACATGGCGCATGTACGTACAACATAGTCATATAGACACGGCTTTATAAGAACTATTAATATTTTGCTGTCGCCATATACCTACGTATAAAAGCCACGCGGCTTTGTTTTGATTTAAAGCTTTTTTCTTTTTATTACAGAAGATAACGAAGAGCCTTATACGTCGGTGCCTCTGGAGAAGCTTTCTTCACCTTCTAGCGATATTCAGTCCATATTACATCTCATTCCACAAGATGCACAGTTTTTATAACGGTCTCATTAGTGATGATGCAATAGAAGACCACATAGATGGACTAGACACGGTGGATTTCGAAATGCAATTTGATGATAACGTCGAATAAACGTCCTCTATAAGTATTATTTTATATATTTTTTTTAATTAAAGCTTTATTACGATATTATAAATACATAGTTTCATTTATATCATTAAATCCCTGGGTTGTGGTTCCTTTTTGTATAAGAAAAAACCTATCAATTGATAAATGTTAAAAGGAACCACATGCATATTTTCTTAATTATCTAGAAAGTTTAAGAGTATTCAGAGCAAATTTATATACACATACTTAAATAAGTAATTTATCAATGAATTTAAATAAAATAAATTTTAATTTTACTTCATCTAACAGAGCTGCAAATGTTTTTGTAAATCCTTTGATATCTCAGAAGTGCGTCTTTGCTGGGTGGTTCCTTTTTGCTTAAATACGGACAATTTTCCCATTAATTGACATTATATTACCTACCTACTAGTCCGAGTGTTTCAACGGAAATTAATTACCTTCACAGGCTGCACCTGTTTTTTTATTAATTAATGAACAAGTACTTTGAAATTAGTAACATACATATATTATGATGTAGCTAAAGCGGTTATTTTTATGTTGATAAAAAGATAGAAGTAGAAACACGAAATCAATATAAGCTATTTTTAAGTAGGAATCTATTAATAATATTAATGAATTTAACAAATTAAGCTTTTATGATTTACGCCTACTAAATATTCAATTCGATATATAAAATTATACCTTATATTCATTTATTTAAAACTAGCGGTCCGCCCCGGCTTCGCCCGTGGTACATATTTACGTTTTCTCTACATAAGAACCATCCTCGTACTTCAAGGAATATAATAGAAAAGAATAATCGAAATCGGTTCAGCCATTCACACGTGATGCCGTGACAATGCGAAACGGGTGCAGACCCGCCGCCTTTTTAATTTTTATAGCTCCCGCCGCGCAGCGCGTCGAACGCGGCAACTGATACACAAAAATAATCCTTATGGCATGATTCTGTATTCACGCGCGATGACTTATAACGTATTTCATGTATAACTTTGGTGTTTCTACACCGATTTACATGATTCTTTTACTATAACCTGCCCAGGAGTATGAAGAATAATTGTGCCAAATTTAGTTAAAATCCGTCGGGTAGTTTTTGTTTCTATAACGAATATACAGACAGACAGACAGACAGACAGACAGACAGACAGACAAAAATTTTACTGATTGCATTTTTGGCATCAGTAGCGATCCCTTATCACCCCTTCATAGTTTTTTTTTAAATATATTTCATGTACAGAATTGGCCTCTCTACAGATTTATTATAAGTATAGATAAGTCCATAAACGATTAAAATATTTTTTTTTTATAAATGAATAAAAATAGCCATACATTTGTGATCATAAAGAAAAATAACCACCTACCTACCTATAAGAAAAATGTCTTATCAAATAGTTTACAGTTTACACTATTTTTTATTTTTGTAATTAAAGTTATCTGAAATATAAAATTTATCTTGAATTAAAGTAATGTTGAAATAATACTTTGCGATAATACCTATCAAATGCATAATATTTATATTAAATATAAATATTAATATACTATGTATATTGTATATCATTATACAATATACATAGTCATTAGTTTGCTATAAATTATTTTTAAAATGAGATGACCATTTTTAATTCTTATACACTCTACATTTTACTTAAAAGCTTCAAAGTTAAGAGTTAATAAATTGTTGAAGTTTACTGAAAAAAAAAACAGCACTTAACATTCAATAAAAGAGAAAAAGCTTTCATTGTTACATCAATTTTATATCTTGTATCATTTACATTTACTAACACTAATTAACCTCTTTACATGCAAAATGGACGCATTTTTTCGCGCCTTTTTCACAGATTATAATCACACAGATAACGCTAGCTAGTACGTAGCTGTAAATAAAATAAATGACTAATACTTCCCGTCATTATTTCTGTTTATTATAATAAATACACACGTTTTAAGCGAGTACAGCCATTACATAAATGTTAAGAGTAAAAAATATGCTAGAGGCGTATCTTGCTATGAGAATAGGCAATATTTATTACAATCTAACATATTACGTAAATGTTTTATTACTGTTTCATAAATGCATATATGTATTTGGTATTTGCCATAAAACATAAAGCAAGCACTTGTCTTATCCATAGAGCATGATATTATTTTAAATAATTATTCTACCAACGTTTAATTAACTCAAAATCGAAAATTTATTCATATATTCAACTAGATTTCTTCAAAAAAATATTTTGAATTACCATATTATTATGATATTAATTAGAGACAACCAGTTCGATAATCAGCCTCTGCAGGAAAGAGTTTATAAATACTCCTTTGATAACTTCGATAATATCATGGAGGTTGAAGAGAAATTTCCTTCTGATTGGGCCTCCAATTTTATTCATGGGCGTATAAAAAAATATTGAACGTCTAGAATAAATGTGCATCATTGTCAGTCGCCATGACACGAAAACGAAATATTAACAATATTCCATTTGTGAAAAGTGACTCATTGTCTTATTACATCATTTAATACAATTAACCAATCATGTGCCAAGTGCCAGCCCTAACGTCTTCAATGTGATAAATATACGAAAAAATAATATATTATATAAAAAGTATTATTTTATAGCATCGTATAGATTATTCTGACGTCATAATGTTTATTTAATGATAATTTACGTGAAAACATGGCGTCATCACATTGTCGCAAACATCTGCTATTCATTATTGTTTGAAATTTTCAATTACTATTATTAATAAATTTTTTATTACCTTAATTATTATTATTTTGCATAAATGGGAATACGGAGTCTCATAACCGTTACCTTTGGTACCTATGTACCTTCCTATTATAATCGGATTAAATTACAATGAATGAATAAAAATGATATTTGGAATATTACTTAAATATTAAATATATTATGTATGTATTTTGTTCCTTCAGCAATAAATTCGAGTAGTCATTAGCATTACTTGAAGCAGAACAATGAATGTTTTATTTTAGACTACAGTCTGGTTTGAGTGGTCAACAGACAATCATGGTTTACTTTTTTCCAAATTCATTGCCAATCCACCTTTTACAAGAATTCTTTTGAAGTTATTTTCTGTTCAAATTTTAACTTAATAAATACTATCTTTTAACTGAAAAAATAACCTTTATAATTTGTTATTAAAATTATTTTGAATACTTACTGTATATTATTGGTGGAATGAATATTAATTATTAACTAAGTACATATTTTAAATAATTATTTTGTTATTTAGGAATTTTCCACTGAAGAAATTCAAATTTAATATTAATTTACATACACGTTTAAATTTAATCACGATTTTTAGATTTTTAAACTTTACTTAATTTATTATACCAACACCTCTATAAAAAAATATGTTTATTTGCCTATAAATAACAAATTTATCAGCAACATGCTATTTTATCAGCAACATCCAAAACATTTAGTATTTAATTAAAGGAACTTAAATTTTATCTTTATTTAGTTTATAAATAGTTGTATGAATAAATAATAGATTTAAATAATTGAGTCTAAAATTTAGCGGTCAGGGTCAGATACAATCACTCCACAAATAATTTATCCTCAAAAATAGTGAAATATCAATCAAAAAGTTCACTTCTTTAATTTTCACAACTTAATTTATTTTAACTACATCTCATTCTATATTATACTCCTGAAATATATGTATAATTAAAATTAATTGAATATTTTATAATATTATTATTTAATATTACATCCTGTTTCTATTTTATTCTTCTGTTAATTTTATATTTATAGAAGAATTTTATTATTAACCCAAACTATGTAATAATAATATAAATCCATTAGGCATTTAATTTTTTTATTAATAACCATCTAATTTAAATGACATTTGAAAATTTATTCTTTACATTAGCAAGAAATTGAGGAAAAAATTTGAGAGACAAGGTTTTTAGTAACGGAAATGGGGTAATAAATAATTTTTTAATAGAAATATGTATCATGTTAAAAAGAAAAAGGAATTATTATTAATTTAAGGTGTTTGTTTCAGTTCATTTAGCAAATAAATGTCATTATAACATATTCAACAGCCATTAACGAATCAAAACATTCATCCAATTTTTTTATACCGACATACCAGAAAATTTTATCAAAATTTTACTTGTAATTAATGCAAATAACATTATCATCTTTAAACTGATTTAAATATTTAAATATATTTAATTAATAAAGTAAAAAATCTCATTCGCTTATAATATTGCTTTTAGTTATCTTAAAAAAAGTTAGGTGACCATGTAGAATTATAACATAATAAATTTTTTAGCTCAGTATTTGTAAATGAATGGAATTGCAGAACATATACACCACACAATAATAACATAGGACAAACATCCATAAAATATTGTAATATGAGAAGCTAAAACTTACTTGTTTTAATCTCTCAACATCGGTGCGTGATTGTGGAAATGATTGTGATGTAGAAACAGCCGAGCTTGTGGACGTTTGGCTGTATGAAGGGTACTCAAGGTTCACATTGAGGAGCTGTGCAGCATTGTCCCTCGCTTCATATGCCAAGCCTCTGATTTCCAGCTCGGACGCTGTGTGCATCAGGGACTGCAGGTCTAACTCTTGAACGTCCACTGACCCTTTGTACATGAACTCCACCAGGAGGTTTATCTCCGAGAAAGGTATACCTTTCAGTATCACTATGGGATGCTGACATGGATTGTCCCTATAATTTATTTATCATGAGTTGCTTTTCTTTATCAAACATTTATGTTCAAATGTAAATTATCAATATTTTAATTGTTCAACAATTAAATTCTTATCATGAGATAAAATGAAAATAATATTTAAAATAGTGTTTATGTAACGAGACTTCAGTAATTAACATTCGAAAATAGATGGATGCCAGTTCAAATTTAATTTATTTATCATGCAATTAACCATTATTCCCGGAATAATGAATAGCGAGAGTGTATTTAATAAATGACTCACTTGAATATTTGTTCGAAGTAAGGACTGCATGCTGAAAGTACGAGCTTATGCGCTTTGAGAGTGCCGTCGCGACAGGAGAGTGTTACGTCTGCGAGGGCCGACGACGAGTAGATGGTCGTGAACAGCTGACTGAGGTTCTGCAGGTGGTTGTTCCACTTCAAGTGGAACGTCTTGTCGCTCACCAGCCCCTGCATCTGCACCACCACAAACACTCACTCACTAATTCACAACTTATAAAAAATCGACAGAAAACCGTCGCCGCTGCGACCGCTACATAAAATTATAATTATTACAACTTATTTTTAGAACGATGCCCGTGGCGTAAAAAACACTATACGTACGCGGTATGACAGTGTAATACTGTAGGTACGCGCCGACGGAATTTAGAGCTATAAAATTTTATTTATATTATATTCGGTAAAACTGTAATTATGACTAAAATCATCGCAGCGAAATTTTCTCACCTCTATTCCAATTTCCGACTTCCCGAATTTTTACAAATAACACCGAAACATTTCACAAAAATTTTTAAATACTTATTATGTTACACAGAAAGCCGTGTCGTAAAAAACAGAGTGGGGCACGCCGTGGCCCCCTCCTTGCCCCGGCCCCCTCGCACACAATCAATATACGGAATATGAGAGCGCGGCGCGCCGCCTCGCCCCCCCGCATGCTTTATTATACCGTAATTAAATATATACAACTTTATAAATGTACACCGCTGCATGTAGGTAGGTACAACAAATGCTAAGATTCTTATTTCATATTTTGTCAGTAGTTACGTAGCGTTCTTTTCGTTTCTTGTTTTTGTTATGATATTTTTACAGAAATTTATTTGATGTTTAAATATTAATATTATATTCTGTTTTAATTTCTATTATTTTAAATGTAAGTAGGTAGGTAGTTATGTACTTATAAAAGATTCGCTGGTAAAAAATATCCTAGTTAATTACATTTTATTAATTAATTTTTATTATATTTAAATATTTAATAATTTATAATTACATCTTTTATTATAAATATTACAATAAAAGATTTCAACCCAACTTGGGCCCCTTCCTAATAATAAATTATTGGGTGGGAAGTATGTGTGTAAAAAGTACTTGAATCTCTTTTCACAACATGCATACGCTTTTACCCACACATAGACAATAGTTGAAATAGATGGATCCAAACCGTCTTCTTTTTATTAGATTCCATCCTTTCATTTATGTAGGTACCTGCCGCAGAATGCATTTCTACAAACAAAACAACATTTACAACGTATACATTAATACATAATATTTTAATATGTTATGCGGCGTCGGGCGAGGGTGGAACGAAATGAACTTATACATTGTAACTATGCTTGTAGTTGTACTTTTAATACAATATTATATGTGTATATAGTTGAAGCTATAACAATATTTATGATGGAGACTTGGAGAGAAGGGCGCATGAGCGGTTGCATGAATAATATTTCTTCATTTGCCGAAGTACTGTACACCTATCTATGTAATACAAATATGTAAATTGCCGTGTACAATGTACATCTAAAGTATTGGATGAATCGTATGAATATTTGAAGTATCTTATCACAAAAGGATGACGGTAGACCTGAATATTCCACAGAAATGGTAATATTTTAGAAATTTTATCAATATTTTAGTTAAAAAGTGACTTTAAATAAAGTTAAACTGCTGGTTTCTAAAAGAAATTATACAAAGAATTGACTTTGTATTGAAAACATTAAACTTCTGACCTTTATATTTTACTTATATTTTAGTATGAGTTACACAAAAACCAAACCATTCATATACCTACCAATTATTTTAATCAGTAGTATATATAAATTACAATGACACGATACAATTATATTATAATATTTTAATCAAAAGACTTATTAAGTATTTAAAAGGTATGCAATTATTTATACTTAGAGACTAATAAATTTTACTTTTTTTTATTTTTTTTATTTGTATACTTAAATTTTCACATGTATACCATTCACGCTGCGATAATTTTTTTGACGGTTTGTTTGACAAGGACACGCTCGTTTAATGTCTAGCTTTAAAACATTAAGGTAAATATTCAACGTAGACAAAATTTTGCATGTATATTTATAAATTTCACTCACGATCACGTTATAAAAATAAATATACACAAAATGGTTATTAAAATTTTATTTTGCTGGGTTTTTTAACGTTATTACACAGAAAAGATACACTCCAACTATTGACTTAAATTAATCTTATACATCTATAGTGTCTTTGGTCTTAATAATTCATTCAATGCGACGCATATACTTCAATTTATTTCTCCAAGTCGTAAATTTGGCCAGGGACAGGCGTAATTTTTTTGAAATGTGAAATTACTCACTAATTATTATCTTAGCTCAAGCTTACCTTTTACATTGCATAAGTAAATTATATTTGTCTCATTATTAACAATTAGAATATTAGATAATTATCGTACGAATTTAAAGGCCTGTTTTAGTAAGAAATATGGCTATTTCAATTTAAACGTATATAGAGTCTGGCCAGCCAAAGCTAAACTCAGTGTTTTTTGTAGCGGCCACACTATGGAATGTCATCATGGCGTTTCTGCGTAGTTAGTTGTCAGTTTTGTTGAAAACGGTTCAAATCATTTGCTATAATAATGTTAAAATCCTGCTGTGTTGTGTACCTAATGTACCTATATACTATGATCACCTTTATGAATATCAAAAGTATCAAAATGTTTTTTTCCTACTAAAGCCGATGTTACCAGGTCCATATTTTTTAAATTTGCCGCCCTTTACTGGGTTCAGCTTTGGCTGGCCAGACTCTAATTAATGAATATTTACCTTTTTTATTTGTTTATGGCTTTCAGTTGATAATCTGTTACAATGTCAAATATTGACATATTACGTCATCTATTGTCTATAGCTTCTGTCAATTGATAAAAACCAAACGAGACCAAAGCAAATACCAAATTTAGAAAAAAAAATATATTAGTAATCTGTGTGCACTTAGGGGTGGTTGACGTATAACAAACAAAAAAATTGTCACACATCGCATACTTTTACGAAATCCTAACTTAGAGGACCACTCTTGAGGGTTTTATCTTCATTGAAGTACAATTAAAGTAAATTTAATTTAATTGTACTTTAATATATTTGCTCACTTTGTTTACTCACGAAATAGTTTCCTTATCTAAATTGCCGTAATGGACACAACCTCCAATTTAGTTGTTTCTTCTCCAAAAATTAAATATACTGAAGATTATATTTATGCCGATTACGATTATGAAGAGACATTGGTCACAAGAAACAAGAATGAGCTTGTGGTAAGTGATTTATTATTTTGATTTCAAATACATGTTTATTGCCGGCGTTGTATCAATCGTCGGCTCACCTGGAAACTTTTAGAACAAACAAGAGTTCTTTAACAGGAGATATTAAAGTAATTGGTCTGCTATTCACAACGTAGGTACCTTAACATTATAATTTCTTTTAATTTTTCATATATTTACCATAATCATATTCCTAACCTAATAGGTATTTCTGAAAGAACAATGTTTATGTTTTCTCATATATACTGTTATATCTACGAACTGTAGTAAGAGATCATAAGAGACTTTAACAATTATTGAATTCTAAATTTGAAAAAAGTGCATATTCTAATATATTTTTTTTTCAGGCAAGGCCGCTCCGTACCTCAATGCAAATACGAACCCAGAGGAAGGTAGGCAAGGTTGGTGTGATGCTGGTTGGGTGGGGGGGTAATAATGGTTCCACCTTCACAGCAGCGGTGCTCGCCAACCGCCACCAGCTCTCGTGGAACACTAAGAATGGGAAAATGGATTCTAATTGGTGAGAATACAAAACTAACACAGTGTTCCTTTTGATATGATATTTATTTATTGAGTTCTTGTATGGTTTAAAGATTATTGATTTTAAAACAACTTTGGGCTTAAATACTGTCCGCTTCACCCGCAACTTCCTTCCGCGTACGGTGAAACTGTGGAACGATTTGCCACCTGTGGTGTTCCCGAACAACTACGACATTGGGGCCTTCAAGAAAAGAGCTTATTTGTCCATAAAAGGCTGGCAAAGCACCTGTAACACTTCTAGTGTTACAAGTGTTTATGGGCGGTGGTGACCACTTAACATCAGGTGGCCCACCTGCTCCTTTGCTTGCTCTGACATAAAAAAAAAACTTTATATCTTTAATACATTTTTGTTACAAATACTAAGTATGTATAATTTTATTTAAATATTTTTTATATAGCTTAACAACAGTGTTGGCTTTATATAAGTAATCCTTTATTTGTCAAAAGGTATGGTTCGATAACACAAGCATCAACTGTTAGGCTCGGAATTGACGAGAAGGGCAATGATGTCTATGTTCCAATGTCACAACTGTTACCAATGGTACATCCAGATGATATTGGTAAGTTTCTGGAATAAAAAAACATACATTTCCTTAACAAATTTAGATCATTTCATTAAAATTGATATAAAGATCTGCAGATTTGGTAGTTTGCAACTATTTTTAATATTTTCTCAACAAAACAGACAGTGAAGATTCGGTAATAGAGTCCCATTTTACCCTGGTACGGAATCCTAAAATAAACAAAATTTTGTACTAACGTAAATGCTCCTAAAAACCTTCCATTCAAACATTTTCTTTTCAAAGTTTAACAAGTAACAAATTACGTATAACTGAATATATATTAGCTTATTAAAAGTGTTTTATATTCCAATGATAATAAGTAATAACTCAATAAAATATACAGTGATTGATGGCTGGGACATCAGTCCGCTAAACCTGGCCGACTCCATGGTTCGAGCGAAAGTCATCGACTTTGATCTGCAGCAACAACTGAAGAAGGAGATGTCCGCTATGAAGCCACGGCCAGCGATTTATGATCCAGACTTCATTGCGGCCAATCAGGTCAGTCTTTTAGATTAGTTATTGGTTATATTGTTCTTGTGATTAGAGGTTTGTAAAGAGGAATCTAAGTTGTATTGAATATTCCAAAATTGTGTTTAACATACATAATTGACATCTGTTTTTATGTTTATAGAAATATTGCAGCGAATGATAGTGTGATGTTTTTTATAGGTTTAAAAAGTGCTTAGAATAATTACTTGTTGTAAATTATAAGGAAAGCATGTGAAGGAAAATACCGTACAAATTTGCATGTCATCATTTGATGGATAGTTAAAAATATTGTTTATGAAAATGAATATACTTTTAAATCAGCCATTTCTATGATTCCATTCCATTGATATGGAATAATTTAAATTATTTTAAAAATTTGTTGCTACGGAAGTTTATGTTTAAATTTGTAAAATGTAAAGCATTCTAAATTTTCATAGCTGTGCATAATAAATGGGGTAATGCATTTTTGAAATATTATATTATTTATGAATACTTTGCTGATAAGGGTAAATTAACTGTTTGCTAGTATCATTTTAATAAAATAAGTATAAAATTTTAACATTTGTGAATGATTTAAATATATACGCTACAAGAAAAAGAAAAGGAACATTTTTTTCATGGTGATTTTATTCAAAATTTTTTTTTACATACTTATCTCTATTGTCTCTTCATAGTCCTATCGGCTATCCATTTGGGACACAGAGCAAGTAATATAGATTTGGGATGGGATGGTCAAAAATTTAAAAACACAGAATAACATATTTTAGTTATGCAAAATCTTTTCAACTATTTCTGATACTAGAATAATAATAATTAATAGTAGAACAATAATAATTAATAGTAGAATAATAATAATTAACAAAGCAACTGAATCAACACAATCATCAATTACAAAATGTAACTTCTTGAAATATTAAATAAATTTGAAGTAGCAAGGATTTCTTAAACTTTTGAATGTTAACTGTAATTTGTGTTTTTTTGTGTAAAACCATTCGACATCAGCAGACATAGGTAATGACTTGCGCTCCGTGTCAACGACACGTGATTTCGTACCGTTACGTGTAGGCCTTTTTTAGTTTGTCTGTATGTAGGTACTTGTACATCTTTATTATAATTACTAATTAACTAGTTGTGTCGCGCGGTTTCACCCGCGAACGAACCCGTTGGCTAAGCAAGTATGTGTAATTCTGATACATGCTTATTGCTTATGTATCAGAGTATCATCACTGCTGAGTATTATCAAAATCCGTTCAGTGGTTTTGCCCGTGGGAGAGTAACGAACATACATCCATCCTCAAAATCTTTCATATTTATAAACCCATGTTTGATAGTTATTATCCTCATCCAAGCGGATACGAATTGAATAAATATAGAGCATTAAAATTGGTTCAGCCTTTCTTGGGTTATAGGTGTAAGTGGTGTATTTAACAGCACTTATTCCATTTTATACATGTTATTAGTTCCAGCATGTTAGCATAGCTAGAGACTGATAGGACTGAATTTGATAAGCTTTCGGGATAGTCGTTTTATTTTTTAAAGTCGATTTTGAAACCATACAAAAAGCTATTTCCTAAAATAAGATCAATAAACGTTTTTAGCAAGCTCAAGCTCTATTAAAACCTGGCAAAAAATTTAGAATAAAAAACCAGCTCTCGAGTGTTGGAAGAATTCTAATTCTTCGATGCATAGCAATGTTTGCAATTTGGACTCTGTTTATGAAAATATCTAATTTTGTTATATAGGTATATTTTTAGCATCAGCAAGCACAGCACAATTACGCATTTAAGCACAATTAATAAAGCATTATTACAGCGCATAAAGCATTATCACAATTAAGCACAGCTACAAATATAATGTATATTTTAAATAAAACTTAAAAACACGTAAAAAGCTACAAAATAAATAAAAAATATATAATTTCATTAAATTAAACTTATAATTTAATCCGATGACTAATCTATATGAATAATATATTATTTTTTATATTTTCACGGTTCAGCTGTATTCCTAGTTGAATGACCCATTGCTTATATTGCATAATAATAATAGCTTAGTATCATGTTTCCATTTAATTGAAGTAATGGAAAAAATTGATGTCCTTGCGTTGACAACATAATATTATTAATACCATAGTACTTAAACGTATTAAATTATCTATGATTAAATATTTCGGATAGTGACATTATCAATACATAGTATAAAACATGTACATAAAACAAAATCGCTTTCTCTGTCCCTGTGTCCAAAAGCAGTGTAGCTAGTTAAAAATTAAATGAACTGCAAAGTATCTAAAACAGAAAATAAGAAAAAAATCTAGTTTTGGAATTGAATGAAATTGAAAGGCTAAAACTAACCAAATATTTTTTCGTATAGTACCTAACTGCTGAAACCGCCACCCTTATCACTTTATAATATCTAAGGTCTGAAAAATGAACAATGACAGAATCTCATATTTTATTACTTGAAAAGAACTCATGGGCAGAGATATGAATCTATGTGTATGCGAAAATTTATCTAAATCACTTTCAACCAATGATTGGCATTTGCTCGTAATACTGGTAAAATCATTGCTTAAGTTTTAATAAAACCGAAATTATGTTTTATGTTAATTACATTCCATATAGGAGATTAATTGCCCACAACTAATTCCTCATTACACGCGAAATTAATGTTCGATCTCGTATTATCTCGAATAATAATAGCCTTAGATATTGTAACTGATAAATAATGAAAACATACAAAATTCATTTTGTCCATAAAATTACGGCGAAATAAGATTAAAGAGCTTTTAGTAAAATGAGCGTAGTAATTGAATATCCTGTGGGATGCTCTCCATTAGGCTATATAACTGCAATCATGGCTGCATTTTAAAAGACAATAAAATGATTGAATTTTCTCCGAACCCTCGCGCCTGCGTTGAAAACCTTTTACGAAGTATTTAATTGAATCAATATGTGTTTTATAAAAATGAAAGTAACGTGATTCCCTCTTGTTGTGATGTGCTGAAAAAATAAAGGAAGTTTGATCCTTTTGGTTTTTAATATGATATTAATAATATGGTTTTATGCATAATGCATTGGTTATGAATATATAGTTGGCGAAAATCGTTATAGATAAATTATCAAACGAGGGTTCATCGTTATTCCGTTAGGCTTTTAATTATAATATATTTTATTGGTACGTAACTAAGAAATAGGATGTCTTCCTTTCTTTATTTGAGTATTAAATTATTGTCTTTACTGTGTTATCAGTAATAGGTGTGGTCTAAGGTGTCAGATTTGAATCCACAAGTATATAAGGAAGGAAATTTGAAGAAAGTTTGCGTTTAAATATAGTAAAAAAAATATGTATTAGATAATTATATAAATCGTTTGTGGTATTACAATAACCACAAACGATTGTAATAATTGAATTTATATTAGACGTACCTATAGTTTGTTTTTTTTTAATAAGACCATAAAATTAATCAACCTGCATCGTTATTTGCGATTTACTATAATACTTAAATGAATAAAATTGAGATTAACTGTAAATAAATAAATAAAGGGTGAGAAGAACCTAGAAAACGTCGATATCGCGTTGAAAAAATTCAGTTTCACCTATATAGGTAAGTACTGAATAATATCTTCCTGTGAAGTGTGAGGTACATTGTAGTATCGATCGATACAGGAGTGCATGCGCGATTACATTTAACCTATGTAAACTAAATACGTGTTCGGATTGTAATACATTCGCACACGTGTCAGTATTAATATATTCTAGTATTATTTATATTCCTTGGACGTTTTCAAAATGTTGTTGTTTGCGTATGTAACAGAAATAGACGGACATGGAAAGATTTAGTTATGTTTTGGTTATGACTCCCTTGCGAGTATTGTACGCGTTTTTGCACCGTAATATAAGCTACTAGCTTTCCGCCCGCGTTTTCACCCGCCTCGTAGTAAAAAGAGATCACGCATACAAAAACCCCCAATTTTGATACCATTTTTCATTAGTGCTCCGCTCCTGTTGGTCTGAGCGTGATGATATAATATAGCCGATATAAAGAGTGGCCTTCCTGGATAAATGGGCTATCTAACACCGAAAGAATTTTTCAAATCGGACCAGTAGTTCCTGAGATTAGCGCGATCAAACAAACAAACAAACTCTTTATATATAATATTAAAGTATCTACATATAGATGATTACGGAAATTTAATTTTGAAAAAGTTTTCCTTATTCAATAAATAAATTTAATTTTCAAAAAAGTAGGCGGAAGATAGTAATAACAAGTTGTAAAATTCTATTAAGGTGATTGCTACGATCTGTTCCCAGCCAATGTTCCGCTAGATGGCGCTGAATTCTACATTTCTAGTTTATTTGAGTTTTTGCGTAATTGGAAAACCTTAAAGTCGTAGGAATAGTCATGGCGGTTACTGAATATTATATTTTATTGAAATATGTCATATCATTGCCTTAAAATCCACCCGATTCGGTAAAAAAATGCATTATAACATCTGTCATTGCATACAGGGTCGTTTACACACACAGACGTATACAAAAATGATAAAGATTTAAGTCTAGATGGCGTGAATCGTGAAACACAGACGTATACAAAAATGATAAAGATTTAACTCTAGATGGCGTGAATCTAAAACAAGTTTTCCATTTTTCTGTATGGGTAGACAAAACTTCAAAACGCCACCTGCTACGGTTTATATTAGGAACGATTAGCTTTCCGCCCGCATTTAAAAAAAAAAACCCGCATAGTTCCCGTTCCCGTGGGATTTCCGGGATAAAACCCATTCAATGTGTCCAAGTTACGTTCTATATGTGTGCTAAATTTCATTGTTATCGGTTCAGTAGTATTTGCGTGAAACACACACATGATACACATCCTCACAAACTTTCGCATTAGTAGGAAGTAGGATTGTTATAAAAATAAAAGTTATATTTGTTGACGTAAACTATTTTGTTGTAATTTTGGGAAATAAATAATGTCAAAATTGATTACAATAAAACTCAGTTTTATTTTATTACATTACACTATTGTTTTTTTTATCAAAACATGTATTTGAAGTAGCATATACCTATGATATAATATTATGCTGATCCAAGCATTTTCACTCAAAACTAATATCACTAATGATTTGTAAAAGTAAATTATTTCAATATACATTTCATAACCAACAAGTAAGAATAATTATTCATACAACAACAAATCTAAAACACTATTTACTATGGAAAAAAACCAGGAAGGTGAAAAAGATATTTACGATTTCGACGCACTCGACTTTTAGTAAAATATAGTAGGTAAAAATTAAACAATGGTAATGTAAATTCTAAACAAACTACTACCAAAATACAATTAGAACAAAAATCATTTGACTTGTTTATTTCACCCAGAGGCCAGAGGCGGCTCGTGACAAAATTGTATAGGTGTTCACTTGAAATAAAACAACGAAAATACAATAGCGTTAGCGGGATGATTTATTACAAAAAAATGAGCACCACATTTTATAAATGTCTATAACACTAAAAATTACAAAGTACAGGCTATTTCAAAACGAATTCAATGATTATCAATAATTAGCAAAACACCGAATTTGCATTCGCGAGCGTAGGTATCCATAGTGTTTGTCACTGACGGTCACTGACCTCTATAACTTATAGTTACTTATACGTGAGAATCAAAACGCTACTTGCTACGGTTTATTATGAACGATTGTTATAAAAATAAAAGTTATACAATATACATATTTGTTGGCGTAAACTATTTTATTCATCATTAATTTTGGAAAATAAATAATGTCTAAATTGATTACAATAAAACGCAGTTTTATTTTATTACATTACACTATTGTTTTTTTTTTATCAAAACATGTATGTATTTGAGTAGTTAGTAGCATATTATATTCTGAATTTCTGATCCATGCCTATTCACTCAAAACTACCTAATAACACTAATGATTTGTAACAGTAAATTATTTCAATAGGTAGGTATTTGAACATTTCCCAACAAGACGTAAGAATAATTATTCGTAGGTATACAAGATACAATAACAAATCTAATACACTATTTATTATTTTATTATTTACTAGCGGTCCGCCCCGGCTTCGCCCGTGGTACATGTTTACGTTTTC
>CAJQZM010031028.1:0-21076 GCA_907164665.1 Colias nastes | reverse complement strand
AACTATTAGAACTACCGACAGTGAATTATTACCAAACCACCCTCCAGGTTGTACACGACAATCTTAGTAGAAATCCAATATGTTACCCATCACTAGTCTGACCGCAAACTAAGTTGCTTCACCAGCAGATCGATTGCTCGTCTAATTGCGTGTATAGTTTGAATGTAAACTAGTCTATATAATATAGTTATTATTCAAAAGTTTGTAATACAGGATTATAATCAGAATAAAATCATATCCTACTAATGTTATAAATGCGAAAATTTGTTTGTTTGTTACTCCTTCACGCAAAACCTGCAGAACCGATGTTCATTGGCACACAATTAGAGGGTAACTCATAGGATAGTTTTTATCTCGGGTAAAATCCCACGGGAACGGGAATTATTTTACAAGCATCAAAATCGGTCTTTCGAACGTTAACTATAACAGTCGGACAAACTTTCGCATTTATAATATAACTATTGAAGTATCGTCATCACTACATAGTATAAAACAAAGTCGCTTTCTCTGTCCCTATGTCCCTATGTCCCTTTGTATGCTTAAATCTTTAAAACTACGCAACGGATTTTGATGCGGTTTTTTTTAATAGATAGAGTGATTCAAGAGGAAGATTTTAGTATATAATTTATTAGGTTTTAGACAAAGCGGGCGAAGCCGCGGGCGGTAAGCTAGTTTCAATAATATTCTATGAATTAGTTTCAAGCAAAGTTAGGAATACCCAACGTTTATATCTAAACAGCTCATTTGATTCCAAATCGATACCGAAAGCTTTCGTCAAAGGAATGTAACGACAAAGTTAAACTTGTAATTAGACATTCCGAAGTTTAATAACGTGTGCGGAAAGTTCCTACTTCCAGACTGATACTGTGCGAGGTACAATCAATCACTTATAAGGCTGTTTATACATGAGCGTTTTAGTGGAGTCATTTTGAAAGTATTAGTTGGAAAAAAATAAATATTGTATGTATAAAATGCGTTGCAGGGATAATGCAATGAAAATTAGACATACTAAAATTTATTAAATAATCAAAATTTGCCATTAACATATTATACAAAATTTATTCATACGATATGTGCTAGTTCTAATAACAGATATTTGATGACTGTTTTAATTAATTTTAGATCCATCTCGAACACAAAGTATTAACTTGTTGATTTTACGCAAGTATTTTACAATTAGAAATGAGACACTTAATTGAAATTAAAAATAAAACTCGTTTAAATTCCGTTAAGCAGTCAGTACGTTCGTTGCTAACAAGCCTACATAAACCTCAACGTCGTAGCGAGGCGTTGGGAGTGACGGGAGAGCGACAGCCCTCTAATTGAGATTCGTACTTCCATCAAATAATGAAGAAATACTGTCGTGCGTATTTCACACCCTAATTTTTATTAAATAGGCCTTTAGGTTGTTGGAAATTTTGCTTTATTGTTATTTTTGATTGACTAGAATTAATATTTCAAAGTTTATTAAATACCTTTGTGATATTTGAAATTTAAATTGTATGTAGATAATTTTTGGTATGAGTGAGCGATATACCAAAAATTTAATCAAACCCGCGACCTAGAACTACTTTAATAAGACAATATTTTGTGTAAATAAACACAAAATTCACTAGTTCCACTTTATTTGTGTGTTATTAGTGAACTGTGTGTTTCTTTACTATAAAATGCCATCAAGAGGTAACAATACAAAGTATAAATTATAATATATTGTGTCTATATAGTCGAGTGTTGAAACTTGTCAAATTACAAATTTAGTATTACTAGTTTGAAAATACTTGGCCTCCTTATAAAATCAATATCTAAACAGACAATGCACGATTCACAATACTTTATTCTGTTTTCAAATTAATATTTTCATACTAAAAAATTGTGAATATTATTCGAAATTCCCTAAAATAGTGTATGTATAGGTTCAATCAGCTAAAGTGGTGGTGAAACGCGTTCAACACGCCGCGGCCGCTGACTGAATTTTAAATCCACGCTCGAAAGGGAATTTTTATGACCTCACCTATTACTGTGATATATTTTTATAGGCTAGGTGACTTGTGAAATTGAAGAGATTGATTGATTTCTTTTATTTTATTGATAAATAAAAGCTACCGCTAATGTGGAATTAAATAAAAGTACCTACTTATACATAGTTTTTTTATGAGCAAAGGCCAAACGAAAAATCGTTAATATGTTTTATTTTTGCTGTATTTATGATTTAATAACTTTTCACTTTATTGGATAGAACCTATGAAAAGGAAATGGGCTTCTGTATTCGGAAACAATTTACTAAAAGATGGTGAAATATAAGACGAAACTATAAAAAATTGCGCGGAAGGTAAACAATACACGCGAGCGAGGCCGCAATCAAAAAGCCAGCAAACCACTGAAGTCAATATAATCGTTATAAATAGCGAATGGAGAATAAAAGCGATTTATCTTAAAAATCTTGCTTTAAACCGCAATAAATCAATGTTAGTGCACCCTTGTAAACGTCAGCGCGTTCAGACGCCTGATGAATGGCTACAGACAGACATTATATGTTCAGATTGATTTGTCTTAAGGCTGTCATCCTATATTATATTAAGTATAATAACATCAACAATATCATCCTATGTATATTATTAATTTAAAAAAATGTCTCTGTCTGGTAGGACACAGAAGGCTGATCACCTACTTGTCTCTAAAGAAAAATTGATCAGTGAAACAGATGTATAATGCATCTGCCCCTTACCCCACTAGGGGACATGGGACTTTGTTTGTTGATAGTGTTTTAAATGAATAAGACTAAAATTAATGAATTTTTATATTTGATTTCTATTATTTCTATATTTTTATAATGTTATATGAATTCGTGTTACATTGCATTGAAAATTTAGATTTTAAATTAAGACACAGCTATTAATAAATAAATCAATGTAACAAGTGCACCCTTGTTAAATCAGTCAAGCGTTAAATGCTAATCTCACTTGATTAATAGACGGACAAACTTACATAACATTGAAACAATGTAATTTAGATAGGGAATTGATTGCTTCTTTATTATATTTTTTTGCAAATTATACAATGAAATGGTTAAATTAGTAAAATCATAATTTAACTAACAAAATATGTAAATATATACTTAGTAGAATATTGGTCAATATGAGATGGAAAAATAGGATTAAAATAATTTATCTTCTACTTACACTACGTATGTTCGAATTCTTTCCATTTTTTTTAATACGACATTGTGCGTGAATATTCTTATTCTATTAGAGAATCATTATTATTACTTATAATTTTAGCGGCTTTTTGTGAAAAACTATCTTGAAAAAGTTGATGTAATGTATATGTACCTATGAATTAAAGTAAAGTAAGTAAATATTTTAAATTTATTACCTTAGTAAATTCATGCAAGCGCAGAATAAATATGAAGAACACTATTAATTTTATCACAAAAAGAACATTGGCAAACAATAAAACATAATTTTAACACAGTTGACAGATAAATACGTACATACAGTTAGGAAACTACGCCCCTGCGATGAAATTATGACATAAGCACTATTATAGCTATAGGGCTGTTACCTTTTTGATATTTAACCGACTTCAAAAATAAAGGAGGTTATCAATTCGGCCTGTATATTTCTGTTTGCTTTTTTTCACAGTTGATTTTGTGGTAATTTTGAGATAAAAACCCGTTAAAATTAAAAAATGGTGTAGCCTAAATATGAATTTACAAGAAGAAACAATCCGAATTAATATACACCTTGGTAAATACGTTTTTATCAGTGCTATATTTCGAAAGTTTGTTTTGTTATGGACGCCAAAGGCTTTTTAATGTACCTAAATTATTTATAACTAGCTTTCCACCCGCAGCTTCGCCCGCGCAGTCAAAGAAAAACCCGCATAGTTCCCGTTCCCGTGGGATTTCCGGGATAAAACCTATCCTATTTCCCGGGGTAAAAAGTAGCCTATGTCCTTTCTCGGGTATCAAAACATCTATATACCAAATTTCATGTAAATTGGTTCAGTAGTTAAGGCGTGATTGAGTAACAGACAGACAGACAGAGTTACTTTCGCATAATATTAGTATGGATGCTTGATATTTGTATTATACATTTAATATATTCAATAATTCTTTTAAACCAGAATTTACAATACTTGTATGTAGGTATACCTACTAAATTATTTTTAAAACGATAAATTAAATTAAATTAAAAAACACAAAATATGCAAAAATAAATTAAAATTATTATTATACGAGCATAGAACCTCCACCTTTTTGTTTTAGGATGAAAAAGAAAATAGTTTGACAGGCTTAGTGCTTGACAAAGTGGTAAAGTCACGTATCGATAAAAATACAATAATTATAATATCTATCTTTTTCTTCCCTAATATTTACGTAATTATGCACATAAATTTAAACAAGATTTTTTTAAGGTTTCCATTTTTTTAGATATTTGTGCTCTTCTAGATTGCGTAAAAAATAGATGCGATCTTTAAACAGACTGGACTCCTAATAGTGACTATTTGTAGCTATCATTTTGGTGGAAATATGTCAACATAATTTAAAACTCATGCTGCCATATCTATAGAAATTAAAAAATAGTCTCTTTTTAACTTGTAGTCAGATACGGTATTTACAAATATATTTATTGAAAGGGCTACAAACTGAAACAATCGATATTTATTTAATGTGAATTGACATCACTTTAAACTTTTTTCTATACTATGTATCTTTGTCATTCAAAATCTGTGGATGTGTCACCCGCTACTATCGATCCCCCTCAATACCCTCGTAAACCCGCTTGATGGGGGGGGGGAGCCATTTCGAACATTTTGTATGAAGTTTCCTTACTGTATGTATCTGTATATTGTGATTTTAATTTTACGATAGACTATTTTCTTAACAAAGAGTTTACAAAACTAAATGAAAACGTTCTAAATTTGAACTTTCTATAAAATAGGCGGCATTGATGAAATTTGAAAAAAGAAAAATAAATATTCTTCTCGCTTCTACGACATGGCGCCAAAATGTGCTATTTATTTTTTAAACGCGAGTTAGAGAGAGACGGACTGCGAGCATTTATATGGAAGTAATCGCGATAGAAACATTTTACGAATGATAGAATGTGCCTTTGTCGTCTTTGATATTGGTAGATAATAATCATGTGCAATAATAAGATTGTATGCGTTTGGAATGCGTATTTCCCTATAAATTTTTTGTATATTTATATTATATCAGAATTAAATAAATATTTACCTATGTATTGTTATGAATTTAAATAAATAAATAATTTGCACATATTATTCTATGGTTATTATTGCTTTTTTATTTTATTTCTTAAATTGTAATTTTCGAAATATTTCACTTTTTAAATTATGATTTTAGAAATTGTATGTTGCTCATTGCCATAGTTGAAAAAAAAACCGTTACGTCACACCAAAAAAAAAGTGCGAATATTATTTTTAGCCGACTTCCATAACAGGAAAAGCAGATTCTTGAGCCCTTTTATTCTCCACAAGGGGATTGAAATAAACGTTATTACATGGCAGCGCTTATCTAAAACGGTAATAGCAAAAAATAGGAAAGATCGACCCGATATAAAGGGGGTCAATAGAGATAAACGTATTATCTTAATCTCCCATATACTTTGGCCTATATCGTGTGAACGAGCGTTTTTGAGGACATCATTAAGCGTATGAGGTTTGTGACAAAAAATGTTTAATTAGTTGCACTATTTAATTTTTTTAAACGTATAGATATAAAGATATTTCCTTACTTTTATTCATTTTTAATTTTGTATACGACTTATGAAATTTACAATATATTACAAAGACTGAAAGTAAATATGTTTGAAATATATTTGATTATTTCTAGGAGTTAAAAATTTGAAAATTAATTAAATTAAATACTTATTTTAAGTACTCTCATACTAATACCAACCCTACCATACCAGATATATTTTATACGCTGCTTATAAGCTTTTCTGTACCGTTTCCTACAGTACGCCATATGTATTTCATGGCTCTTAATCCCAGCATCTGCAGCTAAGCACAATAACACCAACCATTTCTTTGTTCATCTAATAAGAGTAAAGATTAGTATACGGTATGCCGCAGTTCCACATTGCTCGTAGAAATAATTAAACGCGGCGTTTGAACGCCGCGTTTACGCAGTCGCATTAACGTTATTGTCGGCCTCTACAGCCTTACGACAAAACTGGCCATTTCTAGCGTTCTGCCTAGGATTAGAAGATTACAGATTTAAATCTAAGATTATGTTTTGACCTTGGAAGCGTTATGCGGGCGTTATAAGAGCGGCTGTGGCAAAACATTTGCGGTGAGTCGAGAGAAATAGCGAAGTAAGAATAAACAAAATAGGTCATGTTATAATTGTATTTTTGTTTTAATTAATGTTTGATCTTTTCAATCAAATTATTTAGATTATTGTGAAAGATTTAATCGATACTTAATAATAGAAAGTTTGTTTTAAGACGCTTATCTCTGAAGATTTCCAAAATAATTTCACCTTTGGATATGTACATAATCCCTGAGTGCTATAGGTAAAAATGTACCACGGGTAAAGTCAAGGCAGTTTTCTAGTTCATAATCTATATTTTAATATTATAAAGCTGAAGAGTTTGTTTGTTTGAACGCGCTTATCTCAAGAACTATACTGGTCCAATTTGAAAAAAATATTTCGATGTTAGATAGCCCATTTATCGAGGAAGGCTATAGGCTATATATCATCACGCTAAGACCAACATGACCACTGCGGGTAAAACCGCGGGGCGCAGCCAGTATTATATAATCGATATAATTATCTAATAGAAAGTTGTTTGTTTTAAGCTTATCTCAGAAAATTTAACCGAAATGATTTCACTTGGATATTATGTGCTATAGATAAATATGTACCATGGGCAAAGTCAGGGCAGTTTGCTAGTTCATAATAAACCCTATAAATCTAGCTAGAACATGTAATATCAATAAGCATTCGCAATCGATAGCGTTTCATAACTTTGCTACTCAGAGTAATGAACCCTTTTATGTTCGCTGCAATCGTAATGCTTTAAAATTGAATCATTTATTGAAATATATTGCTTTTAAAATTGAAACTATGTATATCTAGAAATAAAGGTTATTTTTATGTTCAAAACAAAAGCTAATTAAGGTAATCAGCAGTTAACTGCATGCGAGTTAACGTTATTACACGCTGAGCGGTACTTTAGACCAAAATTATAAAAGGTTGCCAAGTGCCAGTTGGCAGTAGGCACTATAAAAGTTATTATTAGACATCGGATTATATGCATTTGCATATGCAAATGCATAAAACTCTCTAATTACGGCGTTAGTGCATATTTTAGCCTTTTTTCCCCAATCGTGCATATTTCGATAAGTAGCGGGAGTTTTGATTGGTCGACTAACCTTTATTAGCCAATCAGAACGCTCAGCGAGTAAACAAACCCTATTTTGGCATGGTAAAATGGCAAAAAATTACAAAATGGGCTCCATTTTAAGTAAATTTTGAGCCATTCAAAATAGGGCTAGATTACCCTTTTGGGGCTAAAAACTTAAAACACGGGTTGATTTCCAAAAAAGGGCTAGATTTAGCCCGGAAAGGTCTAAGGTGGCAACACTGGGCTCGCGGGTGACAAACGTCACAAATTTGCGCTCGAAAATTTGGTAAAAACGCTCAATTGTATATTGGCACAAAAACTATACTTAATTTCAAGAAAATTTCACTGTTTTTGTACAATCTTTGATTAAAATATATAAAAATAATAAAGGTTTTTTGATTTTGTATTGTGCATATTTTAGGCATATCAGTCGTTTTTAGTGCATATTTCGGCCTTTTTTAGTGCATATTTGCATGCATATTTTGGCATTTTGTTAGTGCATATAATCCGATGTCTAGTTATTATAGTACTTGCATAGTATGAAAAATATGGGAGATAACAAATCTATACTAATATTATAAAGCTGAACAGTTTGTTTGTTTGAACGCGCTAATCTCAGGAACCACTGGTCCGATTTGAAAAATTCTTTCGGTGTTAGATAGCCCACCGAGGAAGGCTATAGGCTATATATTATCATCACGCTAAGACCAACAGGAGCGGAGTATATTGATTTTTATTGTTTTTTTTTTTTAAATTATAATTCTTGTTATTTTTATACCACTTTTATGTTGTAATAATATTTATAAATTATAACAGAATCTCGCAAAGGTAAATATCCCGAAAATTTAATACAGAAACAGAAGTTTAACGTTTTCATTACTTAATTAGTGTGAGAAGGAATAGGGTTGCCAAACGTTAATTCTTAAACTTTACAGATTTAAACTTTTATAAGTTTTTGTTTTATGATTAACTTTATGTAATGTAATAAATTACTTTTGATTTAAAGCTAAAACTTTCGAGCGGTTTAAAAAAAAAACTTTAAAACGGCAAGATTTTACTTTTGATAAAAATACAAACATTTTCGTGTATTTTACACAGCACAAAGTAAATTTAAGTTTGGCCTTGATATGCTATATCATTATATATTATGAACGAGGTACCAATATGTATTTAGCATAACAATATTGTTAAAAAAATGTATGAAATTTATAGAATTAGAAACAGAAATAGCGAATTATACGATTAAAATTTAAATGATAGATTTGACAACCCTAGGTCATCAAGGCTTCATGCTGTTATAGGCTAAAAAGGGTATTCAGGCAGCACTTGAAAAATTAGCGCGTTTTCTTAAATATAATATATTATATAAACATTATTTTATTTTAATTTTATATCTATATATTATTATGTTGCTTGAATACCTATAGTTACAATATAGGTAACTGATGGAGAAAAAATACTTAACATTCATTTTAATTGATAAGGCTTGCAATTTATTAAGTACCTATTTCATTTTAAAGTAAATTTATGTATGAAAAAACATAAGTAAATTTCTTATGATCCATAAAATTTATTAATAAAACTGTATTATTTTATTTGAAATTAGCATATTCTTTTCAAGTTTATCTACAATATAACAAAATCAGTACAGTCATTTAATAGTTTTTGAAATAACTACCATATACCTCTCATAAACCATATTGATATTTTTAAATTCAATTTTCCCTACACATGCCGTAATAAATACAAAAAGCAGCGGCCCGTGAGAACGATTACTCAAACCGGGTAAGGTACCGGATAACCGGCGATTAATTTCACCCGGCCGGTTGATCCGGGACCCGGGCACACCCGGGTACACGTCAACGTGGTTTTTGGTTCTATAGTTGTTGTAAATATGTTCAGATGTTAAACATAGAATCTATTAGGTAATAAATAATGTCTCGTGCGAATTAAAGTTACGCTTAAAAGTTTTTTTTCGGGATATTTTAATATACATTATCTATGCGATTACTCTACTAATAATACACTTAAGTCACAAAAAAGTATCAGAATAGATAAGAAACTAAAAAGGAAGAGATGCATCATAAATACATGTAAGAAATCGTGCTAAGAATGTGTTAACTCCTGTACCATCTAAGATATAGTTTAATACTAATACTAATTGATAAACTTAGTAAGCGATCACTCACACTATCCGGTATCCGCTATCCGGTAATTAAAGTTTGACCCGGATATCCGGATGAACAACATGTGACGGTTATTGCTAAGTTATGGGAAGTTATTAGAACGCAACTTTAGATTCGATTAAATGTTACAATAGCTTAATAGTTAATATTGATTGCTTTTAGTGTAACGAAAAAAGGCAAGATTAATTTTGATGTGGTTTTACAATATTAAAACCAAATATGTATATCATAATTATTAACCAATAGGCGAATTTTTGTTCTAATAAATTCCTTAGAAAAGAAAGAAAATTAAGAATATTTAATTTAGTGGACCAATTAGTAGATATGAAGAACAACTATCGAGCGATAACGTTTAATATTAAAAAATAGTCTCATAAATGCCATTTGGTAAAAAAATATTGTAATCTAAGAAAAAATATAACAAAAATAACAATATATCATGCAAACATCTACCATGGACGAATATGCATCTACTATTGACAACGTGTCATCGCCAGAGACGGGAAAAATATAAATCTGAGATAATTTTCCGCTTGCAACTAACTGAATATTTTTAGATCATTGTTATTAACCGACTTTAAATTGTATATTATTATGTATTAACATTATCAGCTCGCAGTTTCACTAGTGTGGTGTGTTTATCTCTATGCCAATTTTGAGTTAATTGAAATATTTAATTTCAGATTCTATATATGCAAGAAGCCCCCTAATTTGAGTTCTAGTTATCGATTTGTATATTATATCTATATAGTTAAAAATCTCGTGTTCATGTGTTTGTAACCAAACTCCTCCGAAACCACTTCACCGATCTTTGTACGTAAAACCGATAACTTGCGTGGCGACGCATGTCATGGCATCACCAAGCTATATGATGGTATATTATAATGTATACATAGTCTATATTATGATGTAGTGTTTTCACTAAATTCGTTGTAAAAAATAATGTCGATGTTTCACATTAGCCAGGCGTCCCGTGACGGCTCACATTTTTTATTTAGTGTAGAGCGGTGGTAACCTATTCCTACAACAATTATCTACACCTACCTATTCCTACATTAGTTACATTAGTACATCTCGTCGTAGTGAGTCTTGTTTATATAATACCTTTTAACTCATTTGTTGGATCCACCGATACAACCTCCACAAACACATTCCGATAGGTATTGGCTGACCGCCAGACTCCCTGATAACACTGATTAATTGACGTTAATGCTAATGTGCAGGCAATTGTATTCATTTTGCACCATTTTACAAGGTATTTAAATGTATTGGTAGGTTTTTGAGGTATTTTGTAAAAGTAACTAATTTCAAAGGCAATGTTACTCGAAAGTCAGTCGCTTTATAAAAGTTCTGAACCTGGTTTTATTATTTATTCATTTAATTGACTTTTGTTTTATTGCATTATCTATTTTATAACTTAGAAACACGATTCATCATCGTTCATCTAATGTTCATGCAACACAAAAAGTTATTTGAAGTAAATATTTTCCTATTACTTTTGTAATGAAATCCTTCCATTTTCTACAGCACGATTTTCACTCGTAAACATCAATGCTTGTTGGCAATAATCTTCTTTTTAATCAGTAAAGAAAAAAACTTCACTGGTGCGGTTTATCCATATACAGATCAATATTCAATACCATTACGAAAAAACTGGGCAAGGGCGAGTCTGACTCGCGCACCGAGGGTTCCGTATAAACCTTTTTTTTCTATGTTGTAACTCAAAATTTATGATTTTCACAATTTTTACTTTATCTGTTCTATAAGACGTTGCTTCGTACAAAATTTAAAGGTTCTGTGTTAACGGCAAGTACCCTGTAGGTTTTGATTTCCTTACAAATGTCGAAATTTGTGTAAATTTGCAGCACAAACGGCTATATCTTTTGATTGCGTTGGCTTATAAGTTTGCTTTTATCACAGCAACGTTAGATTTGAGTATTCGAAATAAATTTCAGCTTGATACCTCCACGTGTTCCTGAGAAAAACAACTGGACAACAAAATTATCTTGCAATGTTTTTTTTCTTTTGTGGTTCGGAACCCTAAAAATAAAAACACAACGTTCTATTACAAGCCAGTTGCTACGATGAAAACGTTTAGCGAGAACCAAATTCGTATTTATCCGTTTTTATTCAAATAGTTATGAAGCAATATCGCGCAGCCTTCACTATCGGCTTGGAAACAAAACGTACCAACTGTTACCGGGCCGCCATTTTGAATACACGCGTGAAAAAGTGGATTCCATTTGTTCTTTATCTCTTATTGTGTAGAAAGGTAGATTTCATTTTATGTGTGTTAAATTGTTTGTCATTGATAAAAAAAATATTTGTAAGTATCAGTAGGTACTGTGGTAAATGTTAAAAGTATGTTATGACGGTTCAAAAGTGCTGGTAGAAGAAGTCTAATTGAATAAATAAATGTTTGAGTTTGAGTTTGAGTAAGTACTATCGATTTTGAAAACTTTAAAGTATAGCAATGATTTAAGCTATATCATAATAGATTCAAGAAATTTGTAGATAAAGTGAAGTACCATGTTCCCTAGTGGGATAAGGGGCAGATACATCTGTTTCACTGATCGAATTTCTTTAGGGACAAGTAGGTAATCAGCCTTCTGTGTCCTGCCAGACCGAGACATTTTTTTCTTCGTCTCCACCGGGAATCGAACCCAGGACCCCTCGGTTCTACGCTAACGCATCAAGCACTGTACCAAGGAGGCGGTCAATTTGTAGATAGGTATACAATAATTAATATTGAAAGTAACAGATCTGATAAAGTTTTTGTCTTTGAAAGAGTAACAATCCATCTATTCCTCCTAAAAAACTTTTCCATTTATAATAAGTAGCTGAGGTCTAACTTTTGTCTCACACTATTTGACCAACAAACTTATACATTAAAGTGACTAAACAAAGGACCTTTCAAAGACAAAACAATAGAATGAGGAAGTATTTATTTACTCACTAATGTGGCAATGGGAAGAAACAGTTGTGCTCTAAAATCGATTGATGTGAGAATAATGGCAGATGACGGGTAACATGATCTTGTATTGGTAATCTATATTATAGAATATGATATGTGTCCATTTTCTATCTATACTATATTAATATTATAAAGCTGAAGAGTTTGTTTGAACGCGCTAATCTCAAGAACTACTGATCCGATATGAAAAATTCTTTCGGTGTTTGATAGCGCATTTATCGAGGAAGGCTATAGGAGTATAGGCTATATATCAACACGCTAAGACCAACAGGAGCAGAGCCAGCGCAGCTAGTCTCTAATAGAGACGTTAAGATGTCAAAAAACAACAGTTTATTGTGAAAAGCATTTAGCTGTTATTTCTTTTTTATTCTCTCTACTTAGGCTTATATTGACGTTAGTTTAACTTTCACTTTTATCAAAAACAACTGAAATATGAGGTTTTACTTCGAAATCAATTAAAATATCGCAGATTGCTTAAATAGATTATTAAATACCATACATATAAAACTAAAACACAAACACACAACATACAACAAAATATTCGATTGTTTTTTTTTTACTTTGTACAGAATCGAGTACAAAGCAAAATACATTTCAAAACCACTCTGTCAAAGGTTCTCTAATTTAACCTTTAATCCGTCTTTACCGTCTCATCTTTTAAACAAAGCCTTCATTCCGATAATTGTATAACTTGGACACAATAGATCGCTTTATTATAGCAAATTAACTCCATTGAAGATATCTCTGGATTGTGGAAATCAATCATGCTATCAATGGATTGATGGTATTCTAATAAATTGGTAGTCTAGACTTAATTAAGTGCTAATCGAGCCATATATCTAAATATGATTATGATATAACTAGCTTTCCGCACGCGGTTTCACCCGGATAGTCTAAAAATTATGGTGTAAAAAGAACAAAAATCTTTTTGTCCTTCTAATCTAATTAGCTCTTCAGTTACAGGATATTTAAATCGAAAAAAAAAAATGTTACAATGACTCTTAGCCACATAAAGTTAAATAAAAATTATATTATTTTAGTGATGCAACGAATACGAATACGAATATTCGTATTCGCCGAATAGTAGACATTTACCGAATATTCGTAATCTGCGAATATACGATTATTTAAAAACGAATATTTTTGTACGCAACTCTATTTACTACAGATTTAAAAATCGCTCGTAAAAATATGACGTGTGCAGAGACTGCTGATCCACTGGCCTTTTGGCGAGAAGATGTCCATTTTCAAAGTCAGAAAAAACTCGCCCAAAAATATTTTTCACTGAAGCCATGTACAGTCGCTTCGGAAAGACTTTTTTCAACGGCTGGAAACATCCAGACTGAAAAAAAAAATCGCCTAAAACCAGAAAATCTACGAATTTTATGTTTTTTAAATAAAAATTTGCCTATTGTAAATTTTAATTATTAGAAGAGTAAACATTCATTAAATAAATAAGTCTTTTAATACCAAGGCGAGATATTCGTATTCGTATTCGCCGAATAGTAGGTTTGATATTCGTATTCGTATTCGTATTCGTAAAAGTAGTATTCGTTGCATCACTATATTATTTATATTTATGTTAATCTGGTAGAGAATGTATTGATGTGTGTATGTAGTGCTACGCCGTAGCGTTAACGGTACTACGAACTTTAATGGTTCTACGACAGGTGTGGTTTCATCTTAATCATAAGAATGATTGGGCTTAAATTTATTATAGTAAAAAATCTATAAAATACGACGGATTTTGGCACTAAGTATTGCACTTTAAATTGCAATTAACTCAAGCTAAAAACAACTACAATTATCAAACTAATTTTTCGTGTAAATTAAAATTAAACCGAATTTTTCAAAAATAAAATAGCGAATGCCGTTAAAACGTAGTTACATTTTGGCAAAGTAAAATTAAGTCGGATGTTGCCACTTGGAAGGGGGCCAGATACGAAAATCTATGATTGACACTTCGTTATACTGTGGCTAATACCGAAAATTCTACCAATTACATATTCTCTCTCCAAATGTCGATTGTTTGTTGAAATTCGACTTTTTTATACTGATACAGTGATGTTTGAAGGTTGAATTTTTTTACCGTTTTCGTGCATTGAATTTAAATAGAGCATGTATTTCCGTACAAATAATTAATTAAAGTTTTTGTTCGTTATATCAAATATCTGATATGTTTACTTTTATTAAATGTGTAAGTGAATTCCCGTGTTCCCTTGTGGGGTATGGGATAGATGTATTAAACATGTTTCACTGATCGATTTTCCTTACGGGCAAGTAGCCTGAGCCTTCTGTGTCCTGCCAGATCTAAACATATTTTGTTTAGCCAGGAAATCAAATCCAGGACCTCTCGGTTATACGCTTAACCACTGTACCAAGGAGATGGTACACATTAAATTTTCCAATCCAACGGTCCGATACTCTCAATTGTCTTAAACCTATTTGCAAACAAGATGTTTTTCCAAAGATCTGTCCTTTGAAACCAATACATACTGTATTTATAAACCTCGTCTTTGCCAGAATGTGTAAAGTTGAAACCGGTTTTAAAAATATTTGTATAACACGAACCTTTTTTACTGAAGGGTGGGATGCCTAAGTAATCATTGAGCTAATTATTATTGAAAAGTTGGTATCGGATTTAAATATAAATTCTGTTCTTATTTTGTTGTTTACAGATTTTTTTATTTATTGAATTTAAACGCGTAATTATATTTCTCGAATGTTATTTTAATTTATTTATACGAACTAAATGATAATATAAATATTCTCCTCATATAAATAAACTATATTTTAAGAAGGTATTGTCTCGGGAGAATGATCAATAAATATTTTGGAAAGCTCTGTACTCTTTACCTGTATACTTCAATAATAAATTTGATGATTTTATTATATTCACAGAAAGCTTAGACAATAAGTCCTATAAATCTAGAATGAAGCAAGAGCTACAGTACTGGGTGTAATAAAAAAATTGAACAACGTAAATTCGTCAAAGGTTTCATTTTATATGAAAACCCTTTCCGAATATTACTAGAATCCATCTTCAGCCGAGAATCTCAATGGATTACATTTAGAAATTTATTTTTATTACGACCTTTTTCTTTAGCCAAGTGAAAGTGCTATTTTTAGACGGTTTTTGTATAGGTTTAGGTATAGGGTCGTGTATTGGAGTGCGACAACCATGGCGAGGTTTGTAAAATTTTGGGAGAGCATGAAAGAATTGGGTCATGCTCGCAACGGGGATTAGAAATCGATTTATTTAAGGCTGCTCTGTGTTGGATTAAAATAGGAAGTCATCCAACTTAACCAGCTTATCTATAAAATTTAGTTTCTTTAATTTTAAAGCAAATTACACAAATACAAATACAAGTCAACAGCGGAGTTAACATCAGCTGTTAGATTTTAAATTATAAAATTAATTAAAATTAATTAATTAGTGCTAAAATAGTATATATTAGTAATTATTAACTATTTTATTGATGTAAAAGTGAAAATAATTGTGAAACACACCTTATATGTGATCTATGCAACGTTTTGTTTAACGCGGAGGTCAACGTGTCAACGGTTAACCGAATTCAAACATCTTCTCAAATAAACCAGGGGAGTACTAGTTTTATAATTTCATATTTAATGATAAACGACACCTACATTCATTTGTAATACTAACACCGCTCATATTTAATGAGCTACGTCACAATTAATACATTGGCACAAAAGTTACCGTCTCACTTTGCTTGACAAGTTGGAAGCAATTTAGAAGACAAAAACTTATCGCCCCAGACAATATTATTCTTTACTCTTTACTACATCATACCGTTAATCACTTAATATCAACATTCAGTTCTATCATAATAGTATTCAGGAACAATTATCTCATACATTTCCTTTCATCTGTTTCAGCAACTTAAAAGTACAACATGCTGACCCGCAAGGCAGTAGCTAAGGACATGGAGAATAAATTAAAAGCTACACTCCATGATTTAAAAGCTTCACAATCCTTATGTGAAAAACTCATACAAGAGCGGGATGAAAGTGAATTAGAGATTCAAGAAATTATAAACAAGAACTCTCTTCTAAAAGCCGAGCTAGCTGAACTACATATGAAATATATTAATAGTGAAGACAAGTGCAAAGCCCTACAAGACGTTGTGGACAGCTTCCAGCAGTGCTCTAGTGACCATGAAAAGGCTCTCAGCCGTATCGCGGAGTTGGAATGTAGCTTAATGGAAGTGGAAGAGAACAATCTCGAGCGGCAATGCAACACACCAAGTAGTCTTCATGATGAATTTGTTGAATGTGGACAGTTAAGTGGTTCTGTAAACTTTAAAAAAATCAATTTCTCTTCGCATAACAAGTTAAAAAAATATCTTAGATTAAGTAAGTTCATCAAGCGTACGCAATCAATTGTTAGAAAGAGTTCTTCAAAAAATGTAGTTCAATTAGAGAAAGCCAACAAAAACCTGGTTCAGGAATTAGATAAATATCATAGGGATCTAGAATATTATAAAATCTTGTATGATGTAGAAACAACTGAACTTAAGGAGAAGATAGACTCCTTAAGTCAAATGTTAAATGATGTGAACCAGAAATATTCTTCTGCCCAAATGCAAATTAACGAGCATATACAACAGGCAGATGACCTAATTAAGTTGAGTAATGAGAATATGGATCGTTTTGAGTCGCTGACCAATAAATATGTATGTCAGTGTTCAAACAGTGACAATGAGCAACCGTCGCCCCATAAGTCTGACTACACAGACATACATAGTGGTAAACCCAATACCACAAATTCAACCAGTAATACTAAACACCTTTCAAAGCAGGAATTGATTGTGTTGTCAGATAATATTGGTCAGGGATTTGGCGCTATGCTTAACAATTTAGGGCTTAAAGTTACTAATGTTTGTACGCCTAACAGTTCATTTAAATATATAATCAAATCACTGGATCATTTCAGCTTTAATAATATTGTAATTATATTATATGGGGGCAGTTTAAATATAAATAATAAGGATATTGATGTAGGATTTAAAAAAATGTTAGATATTAGTAGTAAGACTAAATGTAAATTTATGTTGTGTACATTGCCATACCTACCTGGTTTAACACAAGAACAAAATAGATTAATTTATAATATGAATTTAAAATTGTATAACCTAACAAATCATCATCGTGATGCATTTATTTACTTTGACATTAACTTATGTATTAAATCTTTTACTTTGACAAAGAATACAGTGTATCTGCCATCTAGATATAAGCGAGAACTTGCTATGTTAATAGCATATAATATTAACCAGTCTGGTACATGTTCGGTATCAGACCATCAATCTACTATAATTTTATGTAGTAGTTATTATATACATCAACCTAGGTTAAGTGTTGACAGACAATCTAGCCCTAAGCTAGATTTAAACTAGTATATAAGACAACAGCTAAGCAGTCTTTTTCCATTGTGCATCAAAATATTCAAGGCTTGGCTAGCAAACTGTTAGAAATAGAATTGTTTCTGAATGATAACAATATTAAAATATTTTGTGTAACAGAACATTGGCTTAAACAATGTCAGTCGTTAGTAAATATTGAAAATTACAAAGTAAAAAGTATATACTTTAGGACACAGGCTATTCACGGAGGTTCTGTTATTTTTGTACATGATAGTGTAAAATGTAAAGAACGAACTGACATTGTTAGTCTTTCTGTAGAACGGACCATTGAACTGTCCTGTGTTGAGCTGGAGCGTTATATTATTGTTTGCGTTTATAGACCCCCTTCCAGTGACTATAATATGTTTGAGACAGTCATGGAAGAAATATTAAAGCGTCTAAGCAGGAGTAAAAAAAAAGTTATAGTATGTGGTGATTTTAATATTGATTTACTTTTACAAACACAAACGGCTACACGAATTGTTAATTTATTTCAGTCATTTAATCTATATAAACTTTTTAACGAACCCACACGAATTACACCTACTTCTGCAACCTGTATTGATAATATATACTGTGACTGCAACTGTTTAGAGAAAAATATTCTCAATACATTGACTTCGGATCACTGTGGCCAGAAAGTAGTTTTTGAATGGGATTGCATACCTACATTTAAAAGAATTAATGTTAGGCCTATTACTAAAAAAGGCATTAATAAATTTAGGAATAATATTAACAAAAACCTGCCCGTACTAAATGATCAATCCTTTCCTAATAATCCTTGTGAAATGTTTAAAAATCTTTTTAATTTAGTACATAATGAATTTGAAAAAATATTTAAAGTTAAATCTTTAAATATTACCAAGGATTTACCATTTAGTAAATGGGCGACAGCTAGTATACATAGGTGTAGGAACATTCTTTATGAGTTATACGGTATGAAGCAATATAATAAAGACCCATCTTTTCTTAGTTATGTTAGAAATTACTCAAAAATTTTTAAAAAAGTTTGTTTTACTGCAAAGCGTTTGTATATCAAAGATAAAATACGCGACTCTGGTAATAAAGTTAAAACAGTTTGGTCTATTATAAATGGTGAAATGGGTAAAAGCAAATCAAGTAACACCATAAAACTTGTAAATAATGACAGGGTTATTGACAAAAGTGCTGATGTTGCGCTTGCTTTTGAAGAATTCTTCAGTAGTGTCCCTGCTACTATTACTAATAGTTTAAATTCGTCTTCAGCACTTGCAGAAACCTTTTTGAGGGACCATGTTGCGGGGTGCAGTACATTATTTGAATTGCGACACGTAACTGCTAATGATATTGTTACTGCCTTTAAGACGCTTAATCTAAAAAATACTTGTGATCTTTGGGGAATGTCCGTAAATTTAGTTAATAATATAATAGAAAATATAGCGATAAATTTAGCTTTTATATTTAATAAATGTTGTGACTATGGTACATTTCCTAATTTACTAAAGCTTAGTAAAGTTATACCTCTATTTAAGAAGGGCGATCAAGAAGACTGTAACAATTATAGACCTGTCTCTATTTTACCAACATTAAGTAAGGTATTCGAGAAGTTAATATTAAACCAATTGACTAGTCATTTTGCATCTAATGATTTACTTCACACCAAACAATTTGGTTTCACAAAGGGGCGCTCAACCACAGATGCTGGAGTTGCACTTCTAACACATATATATAAAGCATGGGAAAACTCAAAAAATGCTCTGGGGATATTTTGTGACCTCTCCAAGGCATTTGACTGCGTTGAACATTGTACTTTATTGCGTAAACTTAATCACTATGGAATTAAAGGAAAAGCCCAGAACCTCATAGCGTCATACCTGCATGATAGGATACAGACTGTAGTTGTTGATGGAGAACGTTCTAGCGGTGCTTCAATTAACATTGGTGTTCCACAGGGATCAATTTTAGGTCCCTTCTTGTTCTTGGTATATATCAATGATCTTCCCTATTATTTGCAGGATAGGTGTGAAATAGTTCTGTTTGCAGATGATACCTCATTAATTTTTAATGTGGATAGGCATGACCCAAATGTTGACGAAGTGAACAGTGCTCTTTTACACATATCTGAATGGTTTACTGCCAATAATTTATTATTAAATGCCAAAAAAACCACTTGTGTTGAATTTTTACTTCCTAACATAAAAAAGTTGAACAGAGATATTACCTTGAATGGGGAGGTATTGCATCCTACAGAGTCTACTGTATTTCTAGGGTTAACATTGGACGAGAAACTACAGTGGGGAGCCCATGTCAACACCGCTGCAGGTAAGCTCAGTTCAGCTGCATATGCAGTCCGAAAAATAAGGCATCTCACCGATGAAGATACGGCTAGATTGGTCTATTTCAGCTACTTTCATAGCATTATGTCCTATGGAATTCTACTGTGGGGCAGGGCTGCAGATATAGAAACTATATTTATCTTACAGAAAAGAGCCATTCGCTCTATATATAATTTACGTGCTCGGGACTCACTAAGAGATCTCTTTAAGAATACTGGTATACTTACTGTACCATCACAGTATATATTTAATAATATTTTGCATGTACACAAAAACGCCGACTTACACACAAGAGTAGGAGATAGACACTGTTATGGCACAAGGAACAGAAATAGAATTGAAATGCCATTTTTCCGATTAGCTAAAGTTAAAAATTCATTTATGGGTCAAGGTATACGCTTTTACAATAGAATTCCTCATAATATTAAGAGGCCGTATCGCTTTTTAGAGTGATTTTGACTTGTTTCTTTAATTCTTTAGGAGCTCGTTTAAAAAAACTAACTACTATGTTTTATGAAAGTAATGGTATAATTTAAAATTCTCTAGAATATTCGATTATATAGATCTGCCGTAACAACGTTTGCGCTCCCGTATATAATCGAAAATTCTAAAGAACTTTAAATTATTCCATTTCTTTCATAAAACATATAATATGTATTTTTTTTATTGCAAATTTTTAAGCATTAACCTATCATTTAGTGTGTATTTTTTATTTTTTTTTAACTCTTTTGTAAGAACTAGAAATTCGACGACATATACGCATAAAATTTCATCAAAGTAAGGCTATTTTAACTTAGAT
>CAJQZM010031017.1:580-19970 GCA_907164665.1 Colias nastes | reverse complement strand
GATATTGTGCTGTTTACGGATGTATTTCATCAGAAAAACGCGAATTTTTTTTACGCTAGTCACAAATGTGCCAACCATAAAGCGTTAACACACACATTTGCAGTCTCTACAGTGTGACTGTCAAAACGATAATTATTCTGTATGGAGTGTCCGGGGTGTGCTTAAAGCTTATAAGCTTTACTTTAGATACCCATATAACTATTTTTCCCCTTTTGGTTTTTAAGAATTCTGTAAATGTCTTTTTACATGTGTTTTATTTTATAAACACGATGCGCATGTGGGATTTACATATGTGTCTTGAAACACTAAAAATTATGTTAATTCTAATCGGAATAAAACATTAAGTAAAACGCCTGAGAATATTATAATTTAAAATCCTACTTACAATTATTGTGCCTATCGACCGTATAAGACAATAATATCTAATTATAAATAAATGCATAGCAAGAGCTGGGTCAACTTTATACCCCTAAAACCTCCATCACTCATATGGATGCAATATTGTACCGTTTGTTTAAAAACCACGTGTTGGGTTTTTTATCGTGCAATATTTTCGCGAATATATCGATTTCTTTCCAGGCATGTATCAAAACCAACTGCTCTTTGATCAACATTCATGCCATTCTCTGCTATTTTTTAGTTTTAGTACAATGGCCGAGTTTCAAAGTAAATTTTTACACTCGAATATTGATAAAAAAATTTCGTGTTGCAAAACGTATATTTGGAACCCCAGAATTTAATAAAATAATCAATAACATAACGTATGTTGAGTATTTCAAATAATATATTTATTATCCAATGCTATATTATTGATGAGGTTCTGAGGTTTTAGATTATACGGCCAAACTAGGTAGAGTGAAGCTATTGTAGCTTTCTTAACAAAATTAATCGAAGACACAGATCGTTAGAAATGGTTCCAGGAAGAAAGAATTGTGCCTGACAAATTGTCGAACTCTGGTTCAATTCAGCAAAAAACTTTTTTGAATGCAGCAAAGAATTTAATAGATGGATGTAAGTCCTTAAACCATTTAGTAATTAAATCAAAGTTGTTATCAATGTCATATTATTATCTTTAGTATAAATTACAATAAAAGTTCACAATTGACAATTTTGCATGTATAATAATGAATCTATACAAAGCGCTAAATTAAAAATTTCGCGCTTAATTTTTTTTTTTTTTATAAGCCTTTTAACAATAAATGTAAATTAATGATTACATAATAAATTGCAGGAATCTATGTCCAGTGATTGATAGGTTTATTTCAGTCGGTCTACGCCGAGATGTCGGTACAAAGATGTTGCCGGCTTTTAATAGCATAAGCTGACTCATACAACATTTCGTTAATCGAAGGTTAAATATAACAGCAGCATTACGTATGTAACGTTTTAGTACCTACACTGATCGTTTTGTATGACCTACTGGCGTATATTCAATGAGGTATTATTTTGTTTCAGCAAAACCGAGTTTATGTTTCATGATTGTCCCGAAGGAGATTTGATTAGATTATTAGACGAAAAACCTTTAATATTCTTCACTAAACTTAAACCTTCATGTTCATCTCTACTAGAAAACAAACTTAGGATGAAAAGCTTAGCCCATAGGTATTTGTTAAAGTTACTATGACTTTCGAGATATTATATACCTATTGATATCAATATTCTAATTCTTTTATCTTACGAAAAACAACATATGTAATTGTGAAACACATAAAACTATCAATTTTATGCATATTCAATTTGTAAATATGAACTTTATTCTCTAATGAATTCATACAACCTTCTAGAACACTTAGACCCACTCAACGAGGAATACTGAACCTCTTTTCTTTTAAAACCTCTACAATTAAAGTAAGAAATGTGCATACTTTGTGCACTGGAAGTATAATGGATTTAAATTCTTTTAACAATATGTTAGGTATAAAAGTAATTTATGAAGAATTTTAATTGAATATTTCATAGTAAATCACACACGACCTATATATATACAATTTATACAGAGTTATTTATAGAATTTATAGAGATTTGTTCATGTAACATTAATTCTATTTTTGCAATTTCGATACGGGAGATCCCGAAAAAGTAAACAAACAATCAATAAACAAAAATACTTTATTGTGCACCAAAAAATAAAAAAAAACAAAAGTTAATATGTATAAAAAAAGACACAGTTGAGCACAACTGCCGGTCTTATCGCTAAAACAGCGATCTCTTCCAGACAATCTGGTGGTCAAAGTTTATGGGCTAGAGATGCGTTTATAAATTAGTAGGAAGTAGAAAGAAAATTTTAATAAAAATCGTGGGTAGCACACGTAAGCTTGTAGATATGTTTATTTATCTACGGATATATCAAGGAATGTGTTGCGAGGGTAAAAGCACTGTAATTGAAGGTCCCGACCCTCAATTAGGGTTCAACAGTGGACGAGCATGCAATCATTTAAAATTATAATTTAATTCTTCTGAACCTTATTCATATCAGCACAAACCAGTCATTGAAATTGAAAGATTGACATAACACCGATATAACATAGATCTAAAATTTTACTAGGTAGGTACTTTTGAATTCTACTATGTATTACTTGGTATTACTTCTACCAATACATATTGAATCAAAACGATATACCTACATATACCTAGCCTGAGTTGGTATTACAACTATTACTAGGTACACTATATAGATTGCTAGATGAACATTCAAAAAGGTAACATTAAAATAACCTATTTAATAGCTGACTTTGAAGACTTAAAAGTAACGCGAGAAATTCATAATACCTACAGTTTAGTAATTGTTTGGTGCAGCGAACAGAGAGTTTTTAACGAAGATACGAAAATTAATTATAATTCTGCAACGCTAGTAAATTTTGTAGTAGCTATCTTGAACTAATTAAATGAGTTGAAGATCGTTTGTTGATCAAAGTGTAAGTTAATCATTGATTTGTTTATCGAAGTTTGCGTTTATTGCAATTTACTAGCTTTCCGTCAGCGGCTTCGCCTGCGTAGTCAAAGAAAAACCCGCATAGTTCCCGTTACCGTGGGATTTCTGGGATGAAATCTATCCTATATCTTTCCTCATAGCTCAGGCTATTTCTGTGCCAAATTTGAAGTAAATCCCTACCGTACTTTTTTAGTTTAGCCCGGACATACATTCAGACAAACAGACATAAATTCTAAAAGCTGTATTTTTGGCTTCGGTGTCTATTGTAGATCACGCCCCAAGAATTCTTTAAAAAAAACATTTATTGCACAGTTTTGACTTTCCTACAATTTTATTATAATAGGTAGTATGTATAGATGATTTATCAAAGACTAATGTAGTTTGTAAGATACAATACGTATAGGACTTTATTAAGGCGATAATCTTTGTTATGTATCTAAGCTTTGTGTATACAAGAGTCAAGCTTAACTGTTCGACATCTCAATTAAACAATACATTCTGATCCTTTCGGTCTTAATGTAGTTATAGTTGGAATGTTGGCAATATTTAAAGCATGCGACCCTTGGGTCTCGTAAGGCGCCTAAACAAAACGCCTACAGTTTGATTTCAGTAGTAATTCTGGGACAATGAGCACAATTCACGTAGTTTTCGCAATAGCCGGCGGGGTTTTCTACCGAGCAACCCTGCAAGGGATCTATTTAGGGACTTGGTTTATCTTAGTTTTTGCTTTAATTCAAAAGAAAATTACTGACTGTGTCGTCTCATTTCCAACTGTAATTGGAGAATAGAGAAAAATAATTTATTATTTAAGGACTGCAGCACCTCCCTAAATTACTTAAATGAAACTTATTTCTTTTATAATAATTCAACAGGACTGAATTTAATTTTTCTACCTGACTATACTTATCTATGCAACCGAAATGGAGATAATATTTATGGATTTATATATTATGCATAAAAGATATCACAACCATATTCACATAATATATCTCACATTCTAGAACTACTAAGTTTTGGGCATATTGTACATAAATTAGAATAAAACTACACGAATATTATGAATCATTAATTACGTTCATGGTTTTACCCGCGTCCATATGGAATTGTAAATTAGGTCAATCTGCGTGGATTAGTTGCCGGTGCCGTATAAACATCCGTAGTTCAAACCGTCTTGAATTTGTACTGAAAATAATTCCCCCATTCCCTCACAATCGAAACTAAAGAACATTGGACAAAGTCTCATCAATAAACCCGGGAGTTTTCTAATGAAGTTAAAGTTGTTTATAAAAGTTCATTTTGATTCATTGCGGAAACTTCCTCGCCGTTTCGTGCCTAGGTACATTCGAAACATTCATTTATTGTTCAGCAAGGTTTATTGTTCAGGTGCCGGCGATTCAGCCGCCATTTTAAATTTTATCAATGTACATTGTACATGAGTATTATGTCCTTTTAGAAGTTGTATCAAACACCAAATATCTTATAAAATGTATAGGTACTACTGTTTTGTTTAGGATTAATTCTATCTCATATCTGGCTTATGGGAAGTAGGAACGTAGCAACGCTTTGATGAAAGTAACTGATAACCATTAACGAAGTAGGTAACTTAATCAGTATAGCAGTGAAAATACTATAATCAAAACGAATACGCCATTCTAAAAAAATAAAAGGTACTTAAAAAAAAAGTAAGTAAGTACTTAATCAAAGGCAATCAAATAAAGCACCATTTTTGAAAATTCACCAAAAAGTATCTACTTATATACACAGACGTTCAAATCGCCTTTTAAATTTAAATAGGTCATAAGATTTTCCAAAAATGTTTACCTCTATACTTTATAGACTATATTCTATAAAACACGACGAAGTAAACTCTGCTCTTTTACGCATATCCAATTGGTTTAATGCTAATAATTTACTATTAAATACAAAAAAAACAAATTGTGTAGAATTTATCCTCCCAAATGTAAAAAAGGTGAAAAGGAATATTATTTTAAACGGGGAGGTATTATACCCTGTGGAATCGACTGTTTTTCTTGGTTTGACATTAGATGAGAAGCTTCAATGGGGGGCCCATGTTACCACCACCGCTGCTAAGCTCAGCTCAGCTGCATATGCAGTTAGAAGAATAAGGCATCTCACCGATGAAGAAACGGCTAGATTGGTTTACTTTAGCTACTTTCATAGCATAATGTCCTATGGAATTCTGCTATGGGGCAGGGCTGCAGATATAGAAACTATATTTATATTACAGAAAAGAGCCATACGCTCTATATATAATTTGCGTGCTCGAGACTCACTAAGAGATCTCTTTAAGAATACTGGTATCCTTACTGTACCGTCGCAGTATATATTTAATAATATTTTATATGTACACAATAACGCTTACTTACACACAAAAGTAGGAGATAGACATTGTTATGACACAAGAAACAGAAATAAAATTGAAATGCCATTTTTCCGGCTAGCTAAAGTTAAAAATTCATTTATGGGCCAAGGTATACGCTTTTACAACAGAATTCCTCATAATATTAAAGAGTTTAGTAGTTCTAAATTTAAAACTTATATAAAAAATGTACTTGTCCAGAGAGCCTATTACAGTATTAAGGAATATATGGAAGATAAAAACCCATGGAGGGTTGTCGCGTAAAAACCACAGGACAGTTCTTTGGCATATTATGATAATATATTATGATATTACATATTTAATTTGTAAAATTGTAAATCTGACATGATTAAAAAGAGCAACTATGGAGTTTCTTGCCGATTCTTCTCCGTAGATACTGCTTTCCGAATCGGTGGTAAATGTTAAAAATATATGTACTTAATGACGTTTCAAAAGTGCTTCTAGAAGAAGTCTAATTGAATAAATAAATGTTTGAGTTTGAGTTTGAGTTTGAACAGTATTAACATAATACTTTCATTACACCGTTCAGGGACAAAAGCTTACAAAATGGCCCGCCAACTGGCGCTACGCCTATGAATTAATAGCCGTCAAGCGAGCAACTGCATATTCTACTAAAATTGCTCACATACTTCATTGCAGGGTTTCCGCGAGCGATGTAAAAAGTTATTATTCATCTCGTCGAGATAATAACGACTTTAAGCTGGTCTGCCCAAATATTATGGCTTCCATTTTATCACATCTTTTATTAATTTAATCCCAGTTATATAAATATAAATGTCACATACATTTTTCTTGCAATAGAATATTGGTTATATTATGTATAGCTAAATTTACTCGTAACTACAATATTCTATTGTTTCAGTTTCTATGCCATAGCCATAATCTCTTTCGTAACCGCTAATTCTCCATTCAACGCACAAATGTTCTTGTTACGATATACGCGGGAAACACTAAGATCGATTGTAATTACAATCATAATTGCTAACAGATGCCATAATTCCGTTGTGATCTGGCAACCTCGTAGAACTCAAAGACCCCTTGTATAACGCCTCGATAATAGAATGGTCACTGAACTCTACAAATGCAGGTACCTTTATAAGTAAGTTCATAGGAAACTTTTTTAGTTATAACAATAAAATACTACTTTTTCAATATTGCAAGAAGTACATACAAGAGCATAGTAGGTACCTATAGATTTTTTATAATACATCAATATCGTACGTATCGTAAGTACGTTTGGCAATTATTATAAGCATTGGACGATTCTTAAAGAACTTATTTCTTGTTGATCGATAACATCTGCAGAAATAAAAAGAACTTGTATGTTTTTTAAATCCTTTATCGATTATATAATATATAGAGCCATATCGAATAGTGGCCAAAGACTGTGAAAAGGGTTGGGTCAGCGATAGATAAGAGGTCTTTGCCAGCTCGTAAAGCCATTCCATCGGACCCTACTTATCGAGATCTCTTAGTAAATTTCAATTTGAAATGGATATATCTATGAAACTCTATGTCCACCATGCTACGTAAATCGGCCGGCATGAAAGGGCAATTTTCCGTGAATATTTTTGTATCTCACCATCAATACATGCTGTAAAGCTTTGACCTATTTTTACTATAAACTGTTTATAAATTTCGCGAAGCGCGAAGGTTAGTATTTGTAATAAATATCCGCTTGTAGTCAGATAGAAAGATGAAGGAAAATCTCGCATACTTTCCTGATTATAAAATGCGCTATAAAGTCGGTCTTACGTTAGTACTTTTTCTGATAAATAAAATTTAATATGGCTACACATGATTAGGGATAGGTGTAGTTAGATGTATCGCCGTCATTTACTTTTATCCTCATGATAATTGATATTATAGGTAACATAAATTAAGGAGTGGTGCCTTTATAAACCAAATCAATTACAAACTAATTAATTAATTTCTAGTAGTAGCGTCCCTCTTTGCATCAGGAAGCATGTCAATATGAAACCAAAACAACACGGTTATTTTGAAGCGAACATTGCAATCAATTTACGCCAAACAAGAAACATGAGCTTCAACATATTTTCAACTATTTGGATGAAATTCGATGGCTTATTAGCAACTACCCCCACTTTAATGAGGGTGGAGTTGGGTTTCGTGCAAGTAACAATTAGACTCTAATATTGAAACATGTAGGTATACAATTCCTAAATAATTGTCTCGAAAATGAAAACATTATTTCTTGGTTGTAGAGTTCCAAGAGGCACTTCATACCACAGACTAATAATAATATACTACGTATACAACTTCATACTATCCAACGGACAAGCGTTAGGCACTCTTGATAAAATCAATAGTTAGATACATAAATATTATAGGTATAGGATTCTTAACGCCGAAATGAAAGTTATTCGACATATTAATAAACACAAAAAATACTATGCGATTGTCGTTTGTTATACCTACAGGTTGTAAAATAAACATAGCTTAATAAAATTTACTAGTAAAAAATAGGCGGTTAAACTTTTTTTAAGAATATTTTAATGGTAGATTTAATATTTTATTAATATTAGCGGAACGTATTAACCATATTTTAACAACCTATCGATACTTCTCATTCTCGTAAAGTTTCACATTACACCCAACCTTCGCACATATCTTATTGCTAAGCAACGTCTCCCCTTTACAATGTATGAAACTATGAAATCTTTTAGAGACTCAATACCATTTTGTGATAGAACTATACTGTACTGTATTTAACTTAGAGCAGCATCAATAGATCGAAGAAACAAATAAAAGGTAGAGCTCTTATATTACCAATTGGTAACTGGATCTGAGAAGGTACCGACTGACTAATAGTTGCGATTTGCAATTAGTAAGTTCTCGAGACGTTTCAACGAAACAAAGACTCGCTGTAATTAAGATTAATTAAAAAGAATTGACGGTAATCGGCGCTAAAGTTTTAAAAAGCCAGCAAACTCTACTTTTTCTTATTTCGTGATTATATGGTTTATCTAGGTAATTTAGTAATTATCGACTCTATGGTTGATACCTACCAACATGTAAAAAATAATAAAATAATTTAATACCTGATTGTTGATTGAATTGTTTTGTAAACATGTAGAGATGTAGATAAGAGCTTTTGACACATTAGTCCATGGGTATTAGCTAATAATATGTAGGTTCAATTAAAAATTCCCATTCCAAAATTGTACAATTACAATTTGATAACCCTGATTAAATACTTAAATACCTAATTAAATTTCACAGTAAAAAAATGTTCCGCTTTTACATTAACATGCAATAAGAATTCTACTCTTATCTAGTCTCTAGATATTAATTAATCCACCTATTAAAACAATTTAGACGGTCATTTAAGATAATACCTACTCTACATGTTGAATTATCATCGCATATTTTGAAGGCCAATCTTACTCTATTTGTTTACAAAATAAGATAATTAATAGGGTCCATAGATAATTCTATACGTTATTTGAATTGATATGTTATTTGCGTAAATCCCGCAGTCTTTAAGATTTTGAAAAGTGGTTATTAAATGCAATGAACTTATTGCAAATATCTATTATATAAAATTACGTACCTAATATTGCCCTGGTAGCGTTCCTGAAAACCACTGCACTGGAATAATATTATTATTTATATTTGGGATGTAGAGCGTGTTTTCTTTCGTCTGATTTAAAGTCCAGATGATGGTACAGTTGCTCTACTACACTTCACTTTACGCTCATGTCCGGTATGAACGCGAGATCGAGTCTTACACGAAGCCGGCTACACTATCTGTTGTCTTTCAATACATAAACAAACCGACTAGCAATCTGAAGCTAGCTTCACATGGACCAGTATAACCATTTGTTCTCCTTTGATAACATCGAGATGTTTTCGAATTCAATCCAATTAAACGTGCGTAAAGCTTACTTATTTGGTAGTGTCGAAATTGACTGACTTAAGAAAAACGATCCGGACGTAAGGTTATGTTTAGATTCAAAGAGTAATTTGGTTTATGAGGAAGACGGGATAACATAAAATGATCACTGAGTAGGGGCTAGATTAACGCTTGCGTGACGTTCGGATACGTGCCGCGGCTGCGCATTAGGGAACGACTCGTCCTTCACATCTGGACCAATTTGTACGCTGCGGCCTTGCAACAGAGTCCATTTAAAAATGCATTGTTTTCTTAAGTATCCTGTCAATAGATTGCTAATGGATGTTATACTTTAACAGTGGACGCGTAGGTGGGTTTTTGATTGTGCGATAAATAACTGCAGCCAAATACATCACGTGTTCACGCGGGGGCTGGAAGATATGTGATTGCAGTGAGCTCGCAACCCCATGTTACTACGAGTGTAGGGTTACAATAGACGAACATAAAATTATTCTCATCACGTGTTTTAAAACGTATGTCACAAAAGAAACATCAATAAACGTGATACACAGGAGGAATAAATTAATCAGTGCCATAATTTTTAATTTAAAAATTTTACAGCAACTGAAATAACTACCTAAATTTCAAATTGTTGAAGATTTAAGATTACACGTATCAAGCGATGCATTTTAGGCTACATTTTAAAATGAATAATGGAATAATTTTTTCCGTTTTTTTTTCCCAATTTTTTCCTGTGTGTTTTCATTTGTAATCAAATTGAAATTTGCATATTCACTCAAATATAGAAATCGCACATGCTACTCATATTTTTCTATTCCTTGACTGAGCCATAAGCTTGCCTAATTACAATGAAAAAAATGTTTTACTCAAATCTTAGCCTTTGTGAGCCTTTTTTCCTATATATTTGAGTGTAAGTACAAGTTTACCAATGAGTTCTTAGACATAGGTTGCACGCTCAGTTTGGCGTCAGTTCAGTCCATCAGTCTGCTCAGAATGACGGGAGAATTATCGTCTAACCGGTTGACTGACGGACTGATGGTTCAGAATGACAAAAATTAAATATTTTAAATATTTTTCATCATTCTGTTGTGAATGACAGCAGACTGATGCCAGACTGATCGTGTAACCGCTCGAATCATTATCGCGTCATTCAGTCACCGTCGTCGACGCAATGGAGCAAGACGTGCCGTTTTGAAAATCTTCTTCTTGTCGTATTTCATTTAATAAATTTAGATGCGTATAATGTTCTCTTTTTTGTAGCCAGGTTTTCATCCATCGCTTCCATTTTATGAGTTTCTTTAACAGTAAAGCGATAATTATAATAGCACAGGCTCTTTTTTTTTTTCAAAATATCCATGGCTAGGCAGAATCAGGAGACTCACTTGACTGTCGTCTTCACTTTACGAATGATGACTAACGTAAGTTTTATCAGTCTGCTGTCAGTCTAGACTGAGCGTCTAACCGTGTTTTTCATCCATCATTCTGGCATCAGTCGAAGCCGGATCAAACTGATGGACTGAACTGACGCCAGACTGAGCGTGTAACCTGAATTACTCTTATCCAAATTGAATAAATGTAAAAGAATTAATATAGACGTATATAAAATTCTCGTGTCACAGTTTTCGTTGCCATACTCCTCCGAAACGGCTAGACCGATTCTCATGAAATTTTCTGTGCATATCGGGTAAGTCTGAGAATCGGCCAACATCTATTTTTCATATGTACCACGGGCGAAGCCGGGGCGGGCCGCTAGTAGACGTATAATAAGTATCTACGTCAAATAGTGATGAAAGCCTATAAAAAACACATACGTTGCACTTGGGGCACTAAAAAATAAAAAATACCATTGATAATTTCGCACAATTTATTCATACCTATATAATAATAAATACATTTAAAATACCGATTAGACAATACTATGTAAATTGACACATATAAAATGGCAGCTTGGTCAGGAATTCACCACAAACACTCTAGATATTAACATGATAAATAGTGCGATGAGGTATGCGCGAATTATAAGGATTTTTTTATAGGTAGTTATTTTATTAAAATTTGAATTAAATAATAATATGTATCTATATAATTATTTAATTCATAATATATCATTGAGTAGATTATTATAACGAGAGCAAAATAGGAGATCGCTCCAAATCCGTATATACCCCAAAGCAATTTTATTAAATGTAAATATATATATTTTATAACTTGAAAACACACAATTCTGATAACATTATTAAAATTTGATAAAGTAATAAAACACGTGATATGATGTAAACTTTGAAATGCTTAGTTTTATATTTAAATCTATGGATGCGGGTAGTCTACTATTTTAAAGGGTTTTTTTTTAAATAATGGCTAATTTGACCACATATAATAATTATGCCCTGTATCAGGATACCTGTTTTAGGCAAAATACTACGACAATAAAAGCGAGCATAAATTTAAGTACATTAATATTAAATAAACGGAAAGGCTCTGTGCCCTGGAATAAAATTGGAATGAATATTATAATATATTTAGTAAATTCTAACAAATAGATCAGGCACGTCCGACTTTAATCATAGAAGTCTCACTAATAAAAACAAACTGTCTTTATTTTGTTAAGCCATGTATTCATGGTAATCATTTGTTGAGCAACAGGTTCATCAAAATTTTTGATGAAGGAGGAGAATGTTGCTAGAAATATTGTTCAATATTGTTGTTAAACGCAGTGTTGCCAACATCTCCGCAACATGTTAATTCCAATTTGTTGCTAAACACATTTTTACCATGAATACAAGGCTTTATAGTTATAGGCCGATTAAGAAGAGCTGGAACGACAACACATTTACACATTGCACAAGTGTAGTGTCTGTGAAGACGCGCGCGGCGTGACGTCATACCACATACGCATCATGAAAAGTCTGCCCGTCTCTCTCGCGCGCATACTAGCCTATGAGGTTGAAGGGGACAATTATTGTTTTTATTTTGCAATTGTTTATAAATACAGGATGATGTAATTTAAACAAAGACGTTAGGTATACTCGAATATAACTATTACTGTATTCGACGAGATACTTCGCGGCACGCGGATTAGAATATTTTTTTACTTTACCTTGGTTAAATTATGTGTAGGTGCTGTGCTGACGCAGGATTTTCGGTCGCGTCGCACATTCACATAGCGTCGCCCCCCAGTTGTCCCGTAGCTCGCGCCACCGACCCACGTCTTGTAGTTAATAAATTAAAATAAGTAGTATATTTTTGTGTAATTTAAAAGAATATATAATTTCATTTGACTGCATTCTTTATTTTCATCTCCCTACACACAGCTACACTAAATTGGTGACCCCGACGTGATGAACACGCTTCTGATGAGGACATCATAACGTTATATCAAACACCATGGCTGCAGACTATAGTAATTTAGTAATTTTTATATGTTAAGTATCTTTTTTTTTAATAAATGTTCGTGTGTTTATAAAAATGTTTCACCGACTCTTGAACTAATCTTGTATTATGTTTCACATTGTTATTTTTTTGTCTGTCAGCAAAATTGTTAGGGTTCGTTGTGCGAGTTAGTAATCTAAATAAAGATAATTTAATTTGATTTTGTTTAAAAATGTTCCACATTTTTTTTGAAAAGGGGGGAATATTGTAGGTGCTGTGCTGACGCAGGATTTTCGGTCGCGTCGCACATTCACATAGCGTCGCCCCCCAGTTGTCCCGTAGCTCGCGCCACCGACCCACGTCTTGTAGTTAATAAATTAAAATAGTATATTTTTGTGTAATTTAGAAGAATATATAATTTCATTTGACTGCATTCTTTATTTTCATCTCCCTACACACAGCTACACTAAATATGTAATATTTTTAATAAGTTTTGGAAGCAAAATGTAAACGCCGTAAGTTAAAATTTTCATACATAGCTGAACAATACAGCTTTTATTGTAATGTAGCCTTATCTCTTACGTGCTAGGCCCTAGGGTAACGCTTGTCTTGTTTCTTGGGAGCGCACGTGTTATGTGTTACGTTGTTATTTTGAATATGACATGAAATTTAATTATTATTTGATAATTGAATGATTATTATTATTATTTTACAATTGATTATGAGAATAAATAATTAAGTTCATCATTTGAGTTACTATTAAATTATAATTTTTCATATAAATTATGAGAGCTTTCATAATTATATTTGTATATATTTATCTACAACGCACAACATACAATTCAAGTCAACACTTAAACTAGAGCACACCCCGGACACTCCATACAAAATGATCGTTTTGACAGTCACACTGTAGAGACTGCAAATGTGTGTGTTAACGCTTTATGGTTGGCACATTTGTGACTAGCGTAAAAAAAAATTCGCGTTTTTCTGATGAAATACATCCGTAAACAGCACAATATCTAACCATTTTCTACGAAAAACGATAATCACAAATCCAAAATAATAAAATTACTTTAAGTCAATTTGATTAATGTTGTCAATCTTCGTTGCGTATCGTCCTTGCAGAAAAATATGGCCCATTTTATGTCTGATCGCGCGGGGGTGAGGTAAGTTTAATTTTGGCGGGAGGCGGAGAGTGTCCGTTCTGTAGCGTTTAGCTACTATTATGTATTCTGTGACTAGAGTCGCATTTATTTTTGAACATACTCTATAGTAAAATTGCATAAGTGTGAGTACTGTGAACATGCCAGCTTTCCTTAATCGGCCTGTATCTCTTTTACTCTCACATTATTCGACGAAAGTAAGAGCGTGACAAAACATAGATATGTTATGATAAAAAGTGAATAAGGTATTATTACCTTAAGAGGCCTTTCCATGAATAGCTGTAATATTTTCAAAGCTAGACTTAATTAACGCATATGAATGAATACAATAAGGCAAATAGACATACAATAATTAATTATAAATAATAAACAACTATTTAATAAATACGTATACACCATTTTTTGACTAGTTTGGTTTAAAAGGTTCCTTTTCCGAAATTAGATTTAAAAAATATATGAAAACGATTTGTGAATGTATTAACACAATTTGTAAGCAATTTAGGATACCAAAATAAGCAATATGCATAATTTTTTTGAAATCTTTCTAAACTATTTTTACCATAATAGTAGATTTTTCGAATGACGTAAAAATTACTTTTGAACCATACTAAGTCATAATATTATGTAAAAATAATAATATAAAAAACCATGCTCAAACAGTTTGTGCAACTTAAATCTATAATAATGTATAACACTCCAATATACCTATGTATTATAATAAAAACTTGAATAAAATCAATAATTTATTAATATAAACAATATTTATAATAAAACAATAAAGATCTCCAAAGTCATATGACTAGTATTACCCTGAATTTGTTATATTATGGCATAAAGAAATCATCATTTTCTTTCATCCTTTCATTTTTAAACATTTTAAAAGGCAGGATAAAAACGTAAACACTTTATCTATAATCAAAGGTGCCAAATAACTTTATATATAAATTAAAAATACGTACACATAAAAGTTACATGATACATAACAAATTAATAATATTATTTGCGCGTTTAATGACCTTCTAAATAGGCAATTTAAGAATGCATATATATAGCTACCCTCATTTCTTAATAATAAGGTGATATCTTAAACCTATTAATCTTTGGTAAATCACGAGATCTATGTAAATTTAATATTATATCGAAAATGTCTACGAAAATTAATATCAGTCCATTAGAATTTTCCCAATAAATCTTGTCTTTAATTACCTCTTTAATCAATCCTTAATCGGTCGTTCATAATAGTAAATAGATAGATACATTCTTAGCGATAAATATAATTTTATAATTTACTTTAATTTTAATAAAATGGCTTCATAATATACGTTCTTAAGAATATTCTGCTTAAATGCTTCCTCATGTAAATAAGGACAAATGCTGAAAAAGCAATTGATTTTCATTAAAGACAGGATCCAATCCAGCCAATATTATAGAAGCATAGCTTTATAAATTTTAAGAATCTCTTGGAAGTTTTGAGAGCGACGTATAATTAATTAAGTAATTTAATTTTCATTTTTTTATGTATTTTAAGCTACAGCTAATATAAATAATTACCTCTTTTTCCGAGATGAAACAATAATTTAGTCAGGTTTTTCGAAAGCACAATTTTTTTTTCCTAATTAAATAAATTCATCTCCAGTGCAAATTATAGGTACAAACTAATAAAAAAAAAATCTTTAAATTTTGGCAAATCTTCAAACCCTGTCGCTCTAAGAAAGTCAAGTCTTAAGTGAATTGTAAAATGGTATACAATTGTAATGTAAAATTTCAGATAAAAGTTTAGCAAGAGCAAAATTTGTTTTCCTGTTTAGCCTGCAGCTTCTGTAGGGATTGACGGCGACGTCCTGTTGCGCACAGCATCGCGTATTCAACTGACGATTCCATTCTGGAAAAAATAGTTATACTTGTAAATAATTATACATATTGTTAAGATATTGTTAAGATTTAGATTGTAAGAAAAGGGTTGTAGATATAAATACTAACATATAAACATACAAACATAATCTGGGAAGGAGCAAAAACTTGGCTAGGTTTGGTTTCAATTTTCTCTAAATTGACATGCATAACTTTGTTACAATATTCTCTAAAATTACACACACGAAAAAAAAAATCAATCTGCAACATTGAAAACTAATAGTTTCACATAATATAGTGTGTTGGATATTAAGTATATGAATCAGATTCATTAAATGAATGTACAAATGTTAATTAATTATTTGATTGAATAAAGTTACAAAAATCATTAATTATTCAGACACACAACCATAATTGATTAACCATTTGGAAGATAGTTATGAATGTTTCTTATCACTATAGGAACAGGAAAATTTAAGATACATATAAATGACGTCACAAAGTACTATAATATACTTATTCTAACTATCAAACTCGAAAACTTTTAACAATTTATCACTAAACAATTAAAAATGTTAAAGATTTGAAAACACATACCTGAACATAACCTTATCAAGCAGTATCTCAATCGCGCGATCAATGTTTTGTCCAGTCTTCGCACTCGTCTCCAAGTATGGCAAGTTGTAGTTCTTAGCAAACTCTTTGGCTCGATTCGGATTGACCAGTCTCTTCTCTTGGAGGTCGCACTTGTGGCCGCACAGCACTATATCTGGATCGTCGCTTAAACTGTGCGTCTGAAATAATTGCATTAAAAATTGTTGTATATAAATAAGAAGGTTATAATATTGTTATTTTTACTATTAATCCAGGAACTTTGTTACATTGAATGTATGATAATTTTAAAATGATTAAAGTTATTTAATAAGTTGTAATTATACCACATAATATATTATTTGGAATTTGGATAGGAAGTGAACATCCGTAAACTTATCATATTTCATTGAAATTTAATAATGTGGTTTGATTATTAAAATATTAGATTTTTACCACTATTCCCGTTTTTTACACTTCATCAGTCAATCCTGATTGCAAGTAGAGTATGATATAAGTAGAGTATTACTATGATATAAGTAAATATCGTATACCCTTCGCTCTAATTTTAAGTCATCAAAAATTAAAATAAAAAATAAACATAGAAGGATCTTGGTTTGCCTTGATAATTGATGTTACATACAAAGTTTCACACTTATAAAATAAGAATATTACTATAAAATACATTATTCAAATAACATTGGTCCTACCTTCAATTGCTCAATCCAATTTCTCACTTCTAGGAACGATGCTTCATTAGTCAAATCAAACAACAGCAAAAACCCCATTGCATCACGGTAGAAAGCCGTTGTAAGACTTCTGAATCTGAAACATACAAACACTTTTTCAAGAATTGTGAGACATTGTACCTAATACATATTATTAGAACAACACAAAATTATTTTAGTTCAAACAAATTATATTGAAAGTTTAGGCATTTTAGGGACTGAGACGGCTCGCGCCCGCGTTGCGCAGGAGCCGGCGCGACATGAACTCCGGTGACCTATGGAGGCGGGCGAGCACGCCACAGTATAAATAAATCAGTAGTTCGATTTTATTTGCTATCGTAGGAATGTTACATTGATAAATAAATTTACTACTTATCCTATACCATTAAACGAGCAATATTTGAATATTTATATATTTGTTTGTATATATACAGTGTGGAAATTTTCGATGTGCCCTGAAAGTAAAGTACTTGAAATATGTACTAGGGATAGCAAATTTTTCTGAAAGGAAACATTCCATTTTCAAATTTTATTTTATTATTCAAATCGATAGAAACAATATAAAAGATAATTTATTGTTAATTTCTCGTAAAAATATTTGCTCTTAGAAATAAAAATATCATGTTTCTTATTGTAGCATCAACATCATCTAAACATAAAGAACGCTTAATTTCATTCCGACCGTTTCTCGGAATAACATACATTTACTTAGAAGGGTTTAATATAATATTGCCGGTAACATAATATTATGATGTATGATAATAATTAATAATTCATAAAAAAAGTATTTTATACGTCCTATAAGGACGCTGTCACATACATAATATCTGCGTTACTCAAATTTAGGTATCAACGTCGAAACGTGGTGCGCGGGAACATCACGCTCACGTAAACATAGCACATTCCATTTTATATACCATCTTCATACTTGATATTATTTTATTTTTTTATTTTTATTGAAATTGATTCTAGAAGATTACTGGGAACTTTAAAAATTCATTTTGTTATTTTTATTAGTAGGTACGATCCTGATAAGTATGTTAGTGTATTCAACCAACTTAAAAAAGTGTGACTATTTTACAACAATTTGAATAATAATCAATTAATGAATTGTATTATTGTATACAATATCGAAGCTTATTAAGAAATGTATAAAATACTTTTTTATGAATTATTAATTATTATCATACATCATAATATTATGTTACCGGCAATATTATATTAAACCCTTCTAAGTAAATGTATGTTATTCCGAGAAACGGTCGGAATGAAATTATAATCGTCACATTACCTATGATATCTTTAAATCTGAACTTTTCCTAAGTAGCAAATGTTTTTGGGGCAGCGATTAACCAATATGAAGTCAAAACTAAAATCCAAGATGGCGCCGACGAAAATTTGAAATGATTTCGTCATGGGTGTCATTTTCAAAGAGTTCGAGTAGCTATTAATCAATATGAGGTCAAATCTAAAATCCAAAATGGCGCCGACGAAAATTTGACATCATTTCGTCACGGGTGTCATTTTCATGGTTTTTGGGGTAGCTATTAACCAATATGAGGTCAAAATCTAAATCCAAGATGGCGCTGACGAAAATTTGACATCTTTTCGTGATGGGTGTCTTTTTCATGGTTTTTGGGGTAGCTATTTACCAATATGAGGTCAAAACTAAAATCCAAGATGGTTTCGACGAAAATTTTACATCTTTACGGCATGAGTGTCATTTTCAAGGTTTTTGAGACAGCTATTTACAAATCCCCAATGTTACCGTCGATAATTTGGTATATTTTTCTTACTCCTTTAAAGTAAACTTAAATAAAATAAAATAACAAAAACGTTTACAACTACAGTTTTGTAGACAGTCTTAAAAAAACAATTTTAAAGAACATTGAAATGCATATTTAGAAATGTAATATATATAAAACGTAACTCTGTGGCAATCATGTTAATATTCTGACAAATATATTCGCTAAACTTTTTTTAAAATAAAGTTCATCTAAAACATTAAAACGAAGAGAATAAAATAATAAAGAGCGTGTGTGCCGAGATAACGTATCAGAAGTGAAAGTTCTTTGTCGAGATTTATAGATACCAAAATCACCGCCTTGCTCCATAACGTGACAGTATTACCATGACGCGATCTTGAAATTTTACTCTCAATGCGTCTAAAGAAGTTTCACTTCAAAAGGCTATTATCTGTGTACAGTTCCACAGAATTTGAATTCTGCTCGAAAAATATGTAAACGGTTGTAAGAAATATATACCAAATTATCGACGGTTACATTGGGGATTGGTTAATAGCTGTCTCAGAAACCTTGAAAATGACACCCATGCCGAAAAGATATAAAATTTTCGTCAGCACCATCTTGGATTTTAGTTTTGACCTCATATTGGTTAAAAGCTACACCAAAAACCATGAAAATGACACCCATGACGAAAAGATGTAAAATTTTCGTCGGCGCCATCTTGGATTAT
>CAJQZM010031015.1:0-35748 GCA_907164665.1 Colias nastes | reverse complement strand
CAATATCGTTTAGACACTTATTTACAACTAGCTGTGCCCTGCGGTTTTACACGCAGTGCTCCGCTCCTGTTGGTCTTAGCATGATATACAGCCTTCCTCGATAAATGGGCTATCTTACACCGAAACAATTTTTCAAATTGGACCAGTAGTTCCTGAGATTATCGCGTTTAAACAAAATTTTCAGCTTTATAATATTAGTATAGATTTCATCATGAGAACTTCTGACACATAAAATATCACAGATAACTGATGCAGCTATTAATACTCATTGTATAAAAAAAAAGTTTCTTGTAACAATAAACATTTTTTCTGAAGGTTTGTAATTTATATCAAATTTCAATTAATGAATACAAAAATTTTCAGTTTTAATTACTATCAAATGTTTGAACTTGACATCTTCATATTTACTATTGATTGATAAATGACTACCTAAACCCTTTTTGAAAGTTCTTAAATGCAATAACAAAATAACACTTACATCAGGTGGAATCTTATTACACGTAGATGCTTTATGTCCAACTTCTGAGCAGTAATGGCATACAGGAAGACGTTTAGTGTCCTTAGTCTGTTCTGGAGGAGCTGGCAGCTCAAACCTCGGATGCATGAACTTACAGCTAGAACCATCTGGACAGAAACCAGCTAGATAGTTGATACACAACACTCTCCTGACATGCCGGTGTCTACAGTGCGGACCATGCCTGCAAAAACCTCTATCGTACCTGGAATTGGAATAAATATTCTGAATAAAGTAATTGAGAGTACAATAAAAGTTTGATTCAAACTCAAACATTTATTTATTCAATTAGACTTCTTCTAGAAGCACTTTTGAATCATTATAAGATGTTTTCAAATTTACCACAATATATACCAATTCCAATAAATAGTATAGCCTTATTAAATTGATTTGTGTAGGTATGACTTAATTGATTTGAAATTCTGAGCGAGCCTAGCTGTTTTGATTGATACAGTTTTAAACATATTATAGTTATATAAGCTCACTTTTACTATATAATTAACAATTATTTAATGAAAGACATACCAAGGACAGTCTTTAATTTTACTCTCTGGATCTATGTGAAGGAATGGGCACTCTTTATTGTGACATGCGTTAAATCTAGCGTAAAAGTAACATTCAGGCATCTTAGTCATGTCATATTCGTGTAGAAATTCACACTGGTCGCCTTTTTTACACAGTCCACGTAGCCAATGCTTGCACACGACTGTGCGGTCTCCGCGGACGTGTCTGTAAGGGCATTGAGGACCGTTGCTACAACCGCCTGGTTGTCCAAAAAACTCGCAAACCGCTGCAGTCGATTCTGTAGAAATGGTCATAATTTAGTACATACACTATCACGATAATACTAAGAAGAACTGTAATGCAAACATTACGTTTTATGAACTAAAATAAGCACTTACTGTCCATTCCCGGGAAAGGCAACGGTAGTGCTCCATACTGCTGTTCTAATGCGTAATCAATATCGAATTTGATATGATCTACATTAGCCACAATGACCTCCATGGCTAATTAAAATAAATAAAATTACCCTAAGTATGAAAAACTAACAAATCTAACAACAAACCGCGCTACGCTATTTCACTTTGGACACGGCAAAAATGCAAATGTCAAGTTCTAAAATCATTACGTCAGACGTCATTTGTTAACTTTTTAATGATATTGGCACAGAGTGCTGTAGATGGAACAAGTTTTTATTTTTTTATATTTAATTTTTTTACGAGTTTTCTCACGTTTTACCTATCCGGCTATTCAATAAGCTGCTCAAAATGGTCTTCTTAGGCCCCGTTTCCACCTGCAAGTAAACTTCTGCAAGAATTGTCCGACAGTCTGTCTGACAGCAGCTTGCATGTGTAAACTATGTTGCAAGTTCTGTCGCGACAGTTTGTCAAGCGCTTCTTGCGAGAAGTTGCGAAAGCATGTGTAAACATGACTGCGTCTACTCGCGACAGATCTCGCAGCTTATCGGTCTAGTTCCGTATATCTCGCAGCAAGCTGCAAGTATCGCCCGCACGGCTTTTGATTTTTGTTTATTTGAAATTAATGAGTCGTGAATGCTCTTGTGAAGAATGAAGAAACTATAAAGTCAATAGGATTATATGAGATCTTAAGATAGAATATTGTGATTATTTTTTGAAAATGAAATGAAAATGAAATGAAATGAAAATTTATTTGTTGAATTGTGGTTACAAAGTTTTTATAATAAATTTCATGTCCGCACAATTCACCAACAAATTGGCATACAATATATTTATATTATGCTTATTTAATTTTATAATTTAACTAAGTTATTATTTAAACAATATATTATATACATTAGTTCATTAGATCATTTTACATTAAATAGTACACATTATAAATTATAGTATACGATTTATTTCACAAAATAGAATAGAAAAATTGTGACAGTAATTCCTATCACGTCACTCGCAAGATCAGGTGTAAACACCTCCGCGATAAGTTGCGATAGTATGATATGATCCGCGAGCTTCTCGCACGACATTTATTGCAGCAATAAATTCCAGGATATGTAAACGACATTGCAAGTAACTCATGCAAGACTTCCGCGAGTTTACTTGCAGGTGGAAACGAGGCCTTACTTTTAATATTTCTTCTGTGTTCTCGATCTATATCTTAGCCGTTAATACAATCTTAAGCCGATAGGCGTATCAGTGGCGTATCAACTATAAGCGTATCAAGATTTCTTAATTTAATTTAGTTTACTCTGTGAAATAGTTTTTGACATTGTCACCTATATTACTTAATACTTGCTCTGTGATTGTCACAAGCAATCCGAGATAAAGTTTTAAGTCTGGGATTTGTATTTTTTTATTTAAAGCCATTTTCTGTATAAACTCCCTGTTTTATTATTTTCCATCATGTCCTTATCGGATCTAAAGCATACACTAAGAAAATATGAGTTTCCGGCTAGTGCTAAAGAAGCGCTGTTTAAAATAGGTACAGTGTTGGATCAAAACAATTCTGTAACCATGAAACAATATGATGTTTATCTTCCATTTTCTCTATATAATTCCATAAAATTATAATTTCAGAACAACTATTAATAGGTAGATCGGCTCCTACCAGTAAACAATTAGACATTGCCATGGATATAACGTCAGAATTTATATTTTGCGAGACCGATCGTCGTGGAACACGTCGAGGAAGCGGTCTTAACCCTTTACAAGAGCTTCAGTTGATTGATATTATAAGTGACTATCTTGCGGCTTGTACAAGCGAAACTACTAAAAACACAATATTTTTATCACTGTTTGGAAGTATGGAAAGTCAGAGAAAATTGAAAATTCTTAGTATTCTAGCGAGTATGGCTGTGTCAGCATCTTGTACACCGGTAAAATTAATTTCATGTGTAATGTTACTTTTAAGTTATTTTCTTGCAGTAAAACTTTCATTTGTCAATTTGAACATTTCATCTCCTTCACTTATGTAGACGATGATGTAAAGATACTAGGTGTATTATTTCAGGTGCTATTAGCTGTTGGTGTCTGGCTGCAGCAGATGGGATGTTCATCTTCACATTCCCTTCAGCTAGTTGAAAATGTTATACAGGATCATTTCTTTTTAAACACATCTAATCAGAGTTCATTGAAATCACTAGCGACCACAGCCCCACAGTTTGTGTGCAGTTTTATCACAGCAGTAACAGAATTGTACATTCATGATGTTCAGGGAAATAAGAAAATGCCTCCAAAAAACTTATTGGAAGTTATTACATCTTGGGTAAATTTATTTTATAAATTTATAAAATTGTATTTTGTATTATTAATTTTCAATAGAACTTAAATATTTATTTGCTCCAATCCTATGTAATAAATAGTAATGGTATCAGGACAAAATGATAATATTTTGTAACAACTTTATTAATCATAGTTTGTTTTACTATTTTTCCAAAGAAAATTTATTTCAAAAATGATTAAACTACTTTTTTTTTACATGTCTGTCAATTTGCAACTCTTTTTTTACAGGTGTACACAAATCCAACACTATGCATGTCAGCTCAATTGAATCCCCCGGCTTTGCCTGTTGGTGCCATACCCATGGCAGCTGTGACACCCCTGGCTGGCTTGATACATTGGTGTGCATTGGCACCACTTTATGTTGATGAATGTTAGTATAGAAATATATTATTAAAAACAAAAAAAAAAAAAAAATAACATACTGCAGTATGAAAAATAGTGGCAATCATTACATTAAAATTACATTTATAACATCTTACATAACTTATTTAATGAATTAATAATCTTCCAATCTATATCCTTTATATTATAAATAATAATTTATATCCTTTCCTTACAGCTATAGATGTCGAAGAAGAACCGCCTCTAAAAAAAATTAAAGTCGAGGGTGAAAAACATGCAATAGTAAAATCACTTCCCACAAAGTCTATGAAGATATCGGAGTTATATATAAAGCTGCATTTGGCTGTGTTGCACAGTTTGAGGGCTGGTCGACGGACCCATGGTCCCCCCACTGCTGTGAATGGACAGCTTTTAGCTGCCTTGACACCTCTTGTTCAGGCTTATGCACATCAACTCTTGAAGAGAGGGGTTAAATTACAGACTGATAGTAAACTACAGGTAAATATTAAGTTTAAGTCGTAATTTTGAAGCGTAAAATTGTAACAAGTTCACAGTTCATAATTTTTTACAATTCCTACTTTTTGCATTGTGCATTTGTACAGTGTTGACGCGTGCGTAGCACCGATGGGTCCTGGGTTCGATTCCCGGTGGAGACGAAGAAAAAAAAATGTCTCAGTCTGGTAGGACACAGAAGGCTGATCACCTACTTGTCCCTAAAGAGAATCGATCAGTGAAACAGATGTATAATGCATTTGCCCCTTACCCCACTAGGGGACATGGGATTTTACTTTTCACACCTACTAAAAAAAATTATGTTTAAAAACATGATTCATTCATAATTTGATGGTAATGAAAGTAATTGAATTTAAATTAAGTAGTACAATTAAATTTTCAGAACCCTTTTTCAAGATTTTTAAAGAAAAATTATATTTTTTCAGGATTGTCTAGACAGAATAGGACAGGCAGTTCAAGTGGCACTTGCAAATGGTTGTGTTTACGGTAACATTAGCAATCTTCTAGCTGCATTGGACACATTACCAGAGAACAGATTGCTACGGATTATAATTAAGAAACACCAACAGAGTATATGAAACTGAACTGTGTTACATCCCGTGTAATGTGAATTATGGACATTGAAAAGTAAAACTATACTTCAAGAGTATTTTTGTAGGTAGGCTTGATGTAACAAACACAAGCAGGATTTAAAGAAGCAGTTCTATCAATCATATTCAACTGTTAATGTCAACCTACTTTGCAACAAAGAACATTTACTATATCACCTTCTCAATTGGGTGTTTTATAATGCTTAGTTACTAGTTTTTATACAACTCCTTACTCCTCCAATGTTATCCACACTTGGTGTGTAAATTTGTAAAAATTGTATAGTTATTACATTCATAGAAACAATAAAATGTGTATACTGTAAATACTAGTTTATTAAAAAGGTTTAAATCTCCTGCTTTGTTTTATTTGCGCTATTTTCCTTTTATCCTCTTCAAACTTCTGCCTCAGAGACACAATGTGCTTCATTTTAGATTCTCTTATTTGGAAAGTGTAGAAGTTCTTTAATTCCTTTTTCTTTTTACTCTTTTCTTCTTTAGCCATTATTTTGTTTTCTACTTTTTCTGTACGAGCAAAACTTTGAACCTTTCCCCTCTTGGTCACAGTAACCCAACCATCTTCATCCTCTTGCTCTAATTTCTTCTCCTCATCCAACTCTTTTTTAACTTTTTCATCATATTTTTGCATGAACTTTTCAATACTTTCTTTCAAATCTTTAGGTTTAACAACATTTTCATTGTACTCATTAAACCACTTATTAATTCCAAAGTTTATATGACCATCAGAGTTGAGGGGTTTCAATTCTGTTAACTTTAAAGCTTTATCTAACTCTGCTACTTTATTAAATACTAAATAACATAATCTAAAAGAAGGTTTACATTTTTCTTGTATAAAACTATCTGTTTTAGGTTCTGTTGCATTTGGTTTAAAACAAAACTGCACTGATTCTACAACACCTGCTTCACTAAATGCATTAATGAGTCCTTTTTCATCAGCATACGGAGGAACGTTAACAATAAACAAAGTGCGTCCGGAGGGCTTGTCCGCCGTGTGGTCCCTTACAGAATGTTCTTTGAAAAATATTGTATGAGGATGCTTAGAACTTTCTTCATATTTCAGTTTTAACGCTGAAAACAAAAAAAAAGTATTAAAAACGAAGTGTTCTAAAACTTTCCTGATTTTTTTTTTCTGTTTCTTTGGTTTAGCGTAAAAAATGATTTTTAGTTACCTTTGAAATAATTTCGTTTTATCGCCTTCATTGTTTTTAGAAATAAATCCTAAAGATTTAAATGTTTGTGCATTGCTTGTTGGCCTTTTATGGAACTAAATTAATAAAACCAGACCAAATCGAAGCAAAAACAACAACCACACAGCTGACACACGTGATAAGTGAGGTTATGCTACACGTCAATTTTATAACATTAAACAGTCAAAGAGGATATAATCACTACCTATGTAAACAGTAATTGAAGTTGCAAATATAGTTTAGAAATTATGCATTAATATAAAAGATGAATTATTTTTAGTTAAATTTCTTTCATCAGTTGGAAATTTTATTCCTTTTTTTTGTAGTTGAATCAAAGGAAATTTAAAATAGGTTCTCATTAAAAATAATACCTATACACACGAAATGCGAATAAACAGGAATACACATTGAGTTATTCAGACAGCCAACTGAAATACTGAAATCTTTGTAAAATTATAATTTTAACCGTTATAGATATGTTACCTGAAATGTATGAAATCAAGGAATTGTATACAAATCCTAGGAAATGTGTACAATTCCGATAACATTTAGGAAATGTATAAAATATTGTTTAATAAACTATTTAATGCATAGATATCCTAGGAAATGTATAATCTTCCTCGGAATTGTATATAATTCCAATATCGTATTAGGAAATGTATAAAGTAAATGATTTCTGTAATAAAACACGTTGTTATTTTTTTTTATTATAGCACTTAATGAGACAATCGGGTAACAGTCTTACCGTAAAATAATAATAATATGTTCATATTATCTTACTAATTAACATTTCATAAATCAACTTATATTCAATCAAATCAAATTTTCATTTGGTAAGTAATCAGTCCCTTCGTCCCGCTGTCCCCGTGTACATGTCGCAGTCGGATTGTATAATCCGCCGTATTACAAACGGCCGGCATTTTGTAATAATTATTATGCCGAAATTCGTCTTTTTCCAAAATTCTACAAAAAGACGGTCTCGAGCCGACGGAGCCCCACTTCGTGGGGCTCCTATTTCTGTGTAGTTTTAAAAAACACGAACCTAACCTAACCCACCCCCCTATCCAAACCAAAAATTTCTGATTACGAATTTTCTGCATATTACAAAATGCCGGCCGTTTGTAATACGGCGGATTATACTCCGACGAATCCGACTGCGACATACACACCCCTCGTCCCGCGTACCTTCCAATATCTTAGATGTTTTACATTTCCGATTGCTATTTAGGAAATGTATAGATTTCCTAGGAAATGTGTATAAATTAATTTATTTCACACATTTTCGTGCGATTTTAGGAATTACATACATTTCCTAGGAATTTTATACAATGGCGGATTACATACATTTCCGGCAGATACATTAACCAAATTAGTCGTTCAAAAACAAACACTTCTTATTTATACTATGATATGATACCTTTTTTAATCTGTTCTGTTTCCATATTGTCAATTGTGATTGTCTGTGGCTGTCTGTTGGCGATTGAAGTATGAACTTCGACGAAAACGTTTGAGTGTCTGCTAAAGTTTTTATCTCAATTTCTTTAAATTTTACGGCCATGTGTGGTAATATTAGCGAAGTTGCAAGAAGTTCTAGTGATGATATCCACCACTGCAAGTAGTAGAGTGAGAAACCCTAAGGTTACGGAGAATTCCGATGCTCCAGATCGAGAAGAAATCGGACAAGAAAACACAACGGATGATAAGGTCAGAGGTTATGTTGGTTTATACGATGCCTCCTCATCCTTTGGTGGTCCGAGAGACATTCGCTTACGGTCACGGGGTCGCGTATCGGAGTATCGCCACTCCAGGGGAATCGGAAGAGGAGGACCTAGGGGCCGCGGAGGTTTCCCGCCACGGGGTGATCGTGATGAAAATCCCTTTAAATATAACGAACCGTTAGTCAGTATGAACAATGACACTTGGTGTCAGGGAAATAATAATAAATTTTATGAAAGATCTGACCTAGTAGTCAATTTACCAGAAGATCCTCGCATATCTAAACTGTTACGCCGTTTGTGTGCTGAAGTCGATGTTGAGAAGTCACTGGTTATATGCAGTAAGTTACAAGATGCTGTCATGCTGCCAGAAAATTCTCGGTACATCAGGCGATCTTATGATATCCTTGTGGAGTCTTTGTTAGATGTTTTATATGATGCGCCAGGGCCAGAAACAAAAGAAAGTGCTGCTGTAGTTCTTGGGAGAATTGGATATGTAATGGGCCCAGATTTTCGCAAACATTTAGACTGGATTGCATCTACATATACAGTTCACAACACTTCTATCAAACATTTGTTAACTTTGTCATTTTCTGAAACATTCCAATTAGATTTCCAAACTCCCAATTTGTCAGATTTTGCTGAGCTGGCCCTAGAAAGAATGCAAACAATAATTGAAGGCACTGATTCTTCTGATGTCTTTATGGCAGCAATAAATTGCATGATAGTAATGTCTAATTCGTACCCAGAACACTTTGCCAATCACTTTGTTGATACTGTGGACATACTGGTAGGTTGGCATGTTGATAATGCTCAACCAAAGAAGATCAAAGAGTTTGCTTTACAAGCTTTATTCAAACTGAGCCGCCACTGGCAAGCAGATGTTGGATTTTCTGTGAATTTGCTCAACCAGTTTATAGAAGACATGATGGCATATTCAGGTTTGGATGATAAGGGAGAGAAAGAGGGTGAAACAAATTCACATGAGGATTGTATGCAAAAAATTGCATCATTTCTTAATGTATTCAATACTGTGGTAAAAAGTTTGGGTTCTTTGTTAAGTCCAACTGTGTCACAAACAGTGTCGTGGGTGTTCTTATCTGATGCCTTAACAAAAATACTCCAAGTACTGACAGAAGTGTTACAGGAAGATGCTGAAACTGAATTGATACTAGCTGGAAATGAATGTATTTCATTACTTTTGGGATTTCTGCAAACAAAAGCTTCATCATGCTCTGCTGCATTGTTTTCCCTTATAACTAAAGAGGTGGCAAACTATATAAAATCAGGTGAGAGTATTTGTCTTAGTATTGTAGATTTGATATCAACTACAATAAAGGAAATATCATCAAATTTGCCAATTGATTTCATAGCACAGACTATTGGACCGGATTCACTGTTGAGACCTTTACGATATTCAGAAAGTGCACAAATTCTACAGAGTGTAATGATGATTTACAGCAACTTACTTAATTTAAAAAACATACCCCTTCTTCAAGAAGCCTATAAGTTTGTTTTATCAGATGTTCATAATTCATTGAGCACAATAATACCAGAAATACAGATTATAAATGTTGAATACTCTGAGGAAATGAGCAAAGATGATGCAGAAAGAAATATTGTATTTTATCTGCAGTGTTTATCAGATTTAGCAAATGCAAGTAACTCCATAATTGGTATGTGGGCACTGCAACCAAGTATTTTGGAATTGTTGGCTATAAAAATGTGTCCGCATAATGAAATATTGACTAAAGATAGACCAGCTCTGCAGTACTCTATTCTGTACCTTTTATATTCACATTGTAAGAAGAATAATCATTTTATTGCGTCAAGTGATCTGGTCACCAATTCGCAACAGAGAACTAATGACTTATTTGGTCTGTCAAATTTGAGTCTCGGTGATGTGTCTGGAACAAGTCCTACTTGTGGTCATTTAGCAGTTATCTTGCAAACTCTGAGCATTGTTTTAGATGAACATGTAAACAAAGAAACTTTACTGTTAGTATTGAATTGGATATCAGACATATTTTGTCAGCTGGACAAATATTTACCGATTGTGAGTTTATCAAAAGGATTTCTAGTTTTAACAACCAATATGCTTGCTCTTGCATATAATTTTGATAGTGACATTGTTCATAAAGTTATTAAAAATTGTCACTATCTATTAAAAAATAAGAGCTTGACCTGGAATGTGATGCTGCTAAAGACAATGACCTTAATATGTCTGCTACATATTGATAATAAAAATAGGATGGTATCTGAATTGTGTAAGGATGTACTGTTTCAACTTCCATGGGATATAGTTCAACAGGAATTGGATAAACAGACTGTCAAGATATTTGCATGCAGAAAAGTGAATTTGACAATGATTAATTGCAACACAAAACTAAATTCCCTGAAAGAGTTTCTTGTGAAAGGATCCTTTTCACCATTACCCAACCATCACTTCAAATTAATTATCAACTGCCTAATGGGAGTGACCAATGAAGATAAAGCATTCATATATGATATTTTTAATATGTCATGGCCTTTACAATGCCTAGAAGGGGATGAGCAAAATCTCCTCTTTTTCCGTTTATGTGCTACAAACTTTTCCTCTATTTGTATAAGTTGGGCTTTATCTGAACTTGCTCAAACATGTATTTCCCTCAAGTTACGAACTGCATTAGGAAAGCCACAGGAAACATTTACTAAGATTGAGGGTGCTTTAAAAGGGATAGCACGAGACATTTCATTGCCAGATAACAAGTACATTGCAACCAATGAGAAATCACTATTGGAAATAATTCTTGTCGAACAAACAAGAGCTCGTTGGGTCATAGAATTTATGATGTTTTTGGAAAAGTATACTTACAATGCTGCAGAAGGAACAGCTTCAGTACTTCCAGCTGTTGCAAAAGCTGTAAAAACATTTTTCCACACAAATTGGCCAACATGCCGTGAATGGCAAAACAGAGTGAGACCAGCTGCTTTAGCAGTTAGCTTGTATTCTGGTCATTTTGGGGCCACAGTTTACCATGCCTCATTGATATTGGAAAATGCAGCAAACTCCAAAAGTAATATGGACATTGAAGCAATTGTTATAAGTATAGCAAAGGCATTGATAAAAATGCAAGAGCCTGAAGTTTTATATGGGCTTTTTGTGTGGATTAAAAAGAAATTTGACTTAAAGTTACCGTGGCTTAAAGGTGCTGCTGAACAAGCAAATTCAAAATATGAATTAGCTGTCGAACAATACAGAAAAATAACTGACGCTAAGGCTACTCAAGAAGAACAACCTACAACTTCAATTTCAAATGATTCAAGGCTACACAAATTTATAACAGAAAATATATCTGAAAGTTACCGAAACTTACAGAGCTGGGAGGAAATGATAGAATGGATAGAATCTGAAAATGAAAATTATGAGGCATTGAATTATGAAAAGTACAATGTACTGAGAATGTTTGAAGATAATATTGAGTTATCTAATCTTGGTGATTGGGGTGATTTTGACATGGATACTAAAGAAATACCAAAACAAGCCTGTTCATATCAAGGGTTAATTAATAAAATTGAGTCAGTGTTGACAACTACAGCTGTTAACATATTTTACAATGACTATGATGAGAAATATGATATGCTTTTGAAAGATTGTGCAAAAGTACTAAATGCTAGTGCAGAAGAATTTGCTCGAAACAATTCTGTAGGATTCATGAAAGAAATAGCAGTGCTGCAGTTGGCAAATAATGGATTACAAAATTTGAAGAATGGAAAAATCATTACCAATCCATTTAAACCCTCTGTTATCAAAGAACATAAATATGGAACTGAAATGAACAACCTTAATCGTATTTTGTGGTGGAATCAATATTTTATGAAATTAAATATGAGTGAAGAGAACGTATTTTACAATGAATGCTTACGACTTGATGTCATAAAGAGCGCTAGAAAGAACGTTAATTTGCAAATGGCGAAACGAGAATTGTTAAAGCACTTCAAAAATAATCCATCATTCCAGCTCTGTTTAAATATTAACAGCTTAGATGATCTTAGTGATATACTAATGCTGTCTACTAATACTTATGATTTAGATATTTGGACGTTAAATAATGCCACCGCATTAACAGAGCTATGCAAAGTCACATACGCTAAGGAAGAGACAAAAATACATGCTATAAATTTGTGCGCCAGCATATCCCTTGGATTTTCACAAAGATTGGCTATGGGTGATCATAGTTATGAGTTGCGAGAGAAGGGGACCAGAATGTTATTGACATTATCGAAATGGGTGCAGAATGAAAATGAAAACGTTTTGGACACTGACTCACCATTAACAAAATTAGTGTCAGCTCTGCCAGAAATTGGTTTAGTTGATAACAACATATCGGAAAACGTTATACCAATTTCAGACTCGGCAGTTGGTAAGCTTTTGCAGTTTGGAGTAAACCAATGTCCTGGTTTAGCAAAAGCTTGGGCAAGTTTCGCAGCGTGGTGCTTTAGATGGGGACGTAAAATGGTGGAATTCAGTTCGAAAACTGGCGAGCAGTTGACGGATAATGATAAATTGCAAATAGAAAGTGTTATGATTGGTTGTTCACCGCAAGATTTTGAGGCTGTTTGTGAAATATTGTCGAAAACTAAAGCCACATGCGACGAAGAGGACATAGATTGGAACGAAATCAATACATCCGAAATGATAGAGAACCAGTTGCGCACTGTACCATCCTTAAACAATGCCTTCCCAGAACATTTAGCGCTACTTTTAGATATCTGGCGTCAAGCTCAAAAGAGAGTATTTTCATACTTTGAATTATCTGCTGACGCTTATTTCAAATTTTTACAATTGATCTGTGCATCAGATTTTATCAATCACAGTGGTGAAAATGCAGTTGTTAATGCTACACTTCGTCTACTTCGATTAATAGTGAAACATGCAATGGAGTTACAAACAGTACTCGAGTCCGGTTTAGCAAATACACCTACTCAGCCCTGGAAAGTCATTATACCTCAATTGTTCTCTAGGCTCAATCATCCAGAAACTTATGTACGAAAATGTGTTTCTGACTTGTTGTGTCGACTGGCAGAAGATACTCCTCATCTCATTACTTTCCCTGCTGTAGTTGGCGCTGTTGAAAATGAACAAAATAGTTTGACTGAGTTGCATGTACCAAGATCTTACTTATCAAATGATGATGCTGAAAGCGATGACGATCTCGAATTGGAAGATAATGCAAGTGATAAAGTTAGTAATAACGAATTAAATTCCTGTTTCTTAGACATGGTTGAAACCCTAGCTAAGCAAGCTCCGAAAACAATACTTCAAGTAAAATTATTAGTCAAAGAATTACAACGCATTAACTTACTTTGGGATGAATTATGTTTGGGTACATTAGTCCAGCATCACTCTGAGTTCAATAAACGACTTTCTCAATTAGAAAACGAAATCGCGAAAGTGAAAAATAATCAAAACTTGTCTGGAGAAGAAAAAGAAAAACTTATCAAAGAAAAACATCGCATAATATTCGAACCTATTGTGTTTGTGCTAGAACAGCTTCATCAAATTACTTCTGCGAAACCTGAGACACCACATGAAGTGTCATTCCAAAGCAAATTTCAAGCTATTATAGTCGATGTCATCGATAAAATGAAGAATCCTGTAAATCCTGATAAGCCACAAGAGTCATGGGCGCCATTGAAACAGTTTCAAATAAGATTACAACAAAAAGTGAATAAAAGGACATCATACATTTTGAAAATGTCGGATATAAGTCCTGTATTGGCAGAATTAAGAAACACCGTTATAACAATGCCCGGATTACATACAAATCAAAGAACTGTACGAATTACTATCAAATCAATCGAAAACAACGTTGCTATTTTACCGACAAAAACTAGGCCAAAGAAATTAATCTTCTACGGGTCAGATGGAAAGGCTTACACCTACTTATTCAAAGGTCTGGAAGATCTTCACTTAGACGAAAGGATTATGCAGTTGTTGTCTATAACGAATACAATGTTGGCTCGAGATTCTGAAAACAACGACAACCAAACATACAGAGCTCGACACTATTCCGTCATCCCGTTGGGTCCTCGGTCAGGATTGATCAGTTGGGTCGACAACGTGACTCCATTATTCGCCTTATATAAACGTTGGCAGAACAGAGAAGCTGCAATTCTATCAGCTAAAACAAATAAGACCGTAAATGTGTTAAGACCGTCTGAGCTCTTCTACAAAAAGCTGAATCCGCTTTTAAAAGAGGCGGGCGTATCGACTGAGAATAGAAAGGAATGGCCGGTGTCAATATTGAAGCGGGTTTTGGAGGAGCTATCGGCGGAGACGCCACGCGATCTCTTGTCGAGGGAATTGTGGTGCAGCAGCGTGACTCCAGAGCAGTGGTGGCAAATGACGCGTCGCTACAGTTACTCGGTGGCCGTAATGAGTACGATCGGTTATATAATCGGTTTGGGTGATAGACATTTGGATAACGTGCTCGTGGACTTGACGACGGGTGAGGTGGTGCACATCGACTATAACGTGTGCTTCGAGAAGGGCAAGACGCTGCGTGTGCCGGAGAAGGTGCCGTTCCGTATGACGCCCAACTTGGTGGCGGCGCTCGGCGTCACGGGGGTTGAGGTGAGTTTTCTTTATGCATTTATTTTAAGTTTAACTCATTAACGCACGAGGAAATAGTATCTACTAATTTCAGAAAAAAGTACCTAAGTATTTACGAAGTTCAATAGCTTTTAAGGCTGTAAAGCAAAGATTTTGAAAAATCATTTGAGAACTAAAGCATGGTATTAAGCCACTGGTAAACATACTAACTCCTAATGTTAGTTAGAATCATAAGCATTCAGCCAGCCATTTTTGACTTACAAGTGGTCTAATTTACACGACTTTCTTTTATATAAATAGATTCAATCTTGAAAGCAGATTTTATTTTTTCTACATAAATATAACATTGCCATAATATAAACTGTACAATTAATATTAATATTCCATGTCACGTGTAAGTGATTTCGTTAATTGTATTGACATACTTTTTGTAGAAAAACTATTATCTTTAAACCTTGGCATAACATATGTTTTTACGGGTAATCAAATGTGTGGTAATACATGAATTGATGAATTGTTGTTTCATATCATACTGTGGAAGGTTTTTTTTTAATATAACTGCATTTGCTGATAATTACCAAAAGAATATCTTTCAAATTCAATTAATAATATTCTCTATACATACGAATAAAATTATACAATTTAACTCGGTACGTGCATCTATATATTATAATTCTAATAAAGAAATTATTAGGTTCATTTTAGTTCCAGCGCCATCTTTCGAATTCATATGAAATCTCTCTCAGTACGTAACTCACGGCTATTTTTAGTTTCACAGTTTTCGATGTGTTCCTCTAGATGGCATAAGTAGTATCAATAATGTTTAGTATGCAGAGGCAAATAACTGAAATACATTATTCAAGACGGTACTTGCATTGCAAATTGTCTTTATTGATTTTATTGTAAACTAGCGACCCGCCCCGGCTTCGCACGGGTGCAATGCTGATTCTAAATACACTACAGAAAAACTGTGAACGTTGTATATAAAAACATAGCGGCCCGCTCCGGCTTCGCACGGGTATAAAATATATAGCCGGGCGGCCGGCCGGTACCGCCGCAAACGGTACGTCCCGCAATTTTTAAATCTGTAATATCTTCGAGTGTGGGTTATCCATAAGAGATAGACATACACCATCGCGGATTTTTCTGTAGACCTTTTTAATGTGTATAATACTTAGTACATTATTTTGATAAAACTCGAAGGGTTCAGCCTGCGTTTGCAATGTAAGCGGAAAAAATGTAATTTTTTACGACATCACATTAGAAACCTCAAAAATAACAGTACTTCTCCACTATTTAATGGATGTTGTTATACATATAAACCTTCCTCTTGAATCACTCTATCTATTAAAAAAAACCGCATCAAAATCCGTTGCGTAGTTTCAAAGATTTAAGCGTACAAAGGGACATAGGGACATAGGGACAGTGAAAGCGACTTTGTTTTATACTATGTAGTGATGTGCCTCTTTGCGCTCCTCTTTCAAACGTTTCCTTTGTTCAAGAGAAGTGGAGAAAAGTACGTTCGTAACGGCCAAATAATTTTCAGTGATATCAGTATATTTGGAAACAAGCATTTTACTTAGGTTTAATTTCTCTTAAAATCTAAAACAAATCAAATAAATATTTTTAACGTTTTACGTTTTTTCACTTACGAATCTAAGGGTTTTCTTAGTTAATTAAAACTATGAAATGAAAGACCGATATCATAAGTTACATTATATTATAATTACACATCAAATTTTATTTAAACCTATTTTAAACATTTCAAAGATAAACAGAGTTCATCCGTACATTTGATCCATCGGCAGGAAACATATTAGAATTTGAATAAAATTTCAACAATAAAGCCTTAGAAACTTGAGCTTAGATTTGAACAAGTCGGTACCGAAAGCAATTGGGTACCTAAAACTATTTTAAAACTAGAAGCGTTTCACATTTCCCACAGAATGTCTATTGTTCATGCTTAAATTAACACTACACTACATCTGGGGTTCGAGTAGGCCTGTGGATAGGGGTGGGTCCGTCCGGGGCGTAAGACGGATTCGTATCTCCGCGCTCACTGTCAATGTATCCGGCATTTTCTATAATTCTACACCGCGATGTGTCCGGCTCATGCTCGACGTAGACCAGACGCGCTGGCCTTCCGCCGAAGCTCGATATGCCAGCCGGTGGCGTAGACCTTGTGATAGAGCCTTCGCGAAGAGCGACAGATCCCCTTTTCCTTTCTGGGGCAGGTGACCCCCTGTACTCGGATGTGTCTGGTCTTTTGCACCGCAGTAGCTTAGCGAATGCCGCTCTGAAGCCAGCGTTTTTCCACGCGTATATGAGAGGGTTGATGCCAGAATTGGACATCGCTAGGGATGAAGTCAGCCTGTAGGCGATGGGGTTCTGAAGGCGGACGATCGGAAGCGTTTGCGCACACGCCACCACCACGAACGGCATCCAACATATTGAGAAAGAACCCAGGACTAGGAGAACCACCTGAAATAGATAACAATAGACATGATTAAAATCGACACGTCGAATTATTCTTATGATTTCAATTTCATTCAAAGTTACTTTTTCATTAAAAGTAATTATGCGTGTTGATCTGCATTTTTTTCTATTATGTACATAATTTTCTGTGTCGTACAATAAAGAATTAATTTAGCATTTCTAATAAAAACTAAAATCTTAGGCAACTCTTTAAAATTGCAATATCACCAGCAGTTTAGAAAGAATATTTTTTCAAGAACTGTGTTTCAAATACGAGGTACCTGAATACTCTTCCAATCGTTAGCGCCCGCGGGGCAGCAGGTGTTGGCCCGCATGCGGCGCGCGTGGCACGTCGCCTCGCGCCATATCCGCCAGTACAGGATGAACATCACCATCCAGATGAGCGAGAACATCGGCGCTAGGATGCTCGTTGTGTACGTTTTTGGGACCACCTGCGAATTGGAATACTCAAACTCAAACATTTATTTATTCAATTATACTTCTTTTAGAAGCACTTTCGAATCGTCATTACATATTTTTAAAATTTACCACCGATTCGGAAAGCAGTATCTATGGAGAAGGGTTCATGTTATCAATTAATTGAATTGTGAGGCTCGTAAAAATAAATCTAGCAATTACGGTATATAGAGTCGGGTAAACTTTACACGTGTACCTACGAAGTTATTACATACTGTTCATATAACTTATCAAGATTTTAATTATCACGTGAGACTTTAATTTGTTAAAAGATGAAAAGTTCTTAATTTATAACATAATGAAACATAGTTCTCGAACACAGCAGTTGTTTGGAGCTATGCTTAACTCAATAAACAATTATCTGTTCATTATAGAAAACTCGTGGGTAATATATATCAGATATGCTATCGGTGTTTATCGCTGAAATATTCATTATCATGTTTACTGAATGATGGGACGATGGGTTTTGGATAACCCTAGGGTTCTTAGGAATATTTTTTGGCATAGAATCCATTACGATATACATAATGTATAGGATCGCACGATCCCTTCGGGCGTAGGTCATAAGGTACGATCATAAATATAATATTAAGAACGACGAGCATTGCTCACTTTTACTTTTTTACTTTGTATTTATTCTATCGTAAAGTTACCTTAAATTTTGGTCTAAAGTGTCAGGAATTCTGGCCATAAGTCAATGCATTATACGTACCACATTCATCTCACACGACACGCCGTCCTGCCAGTCGTTCCAGAAGATGGGTATGCAGCTGATGCACACGGCTACCGACCAGGTGGCGCTCATCAGCAGCCGTGTGATCAGCTTCGTCATGTACCGGCTGTAGTGCAGCGGGTGGACTATTGCTATGTACCTGCAGTATGAAATGGGGAATATGGTGTTAGGAAAGTTTCTAAAGTTATAGGCAATGTTTTAAATGATATTTCACGGATGTGAGCTTTGACAATAATCAATATTTATTTATTTTCATTAATGAAATACTAATTAATAAAAGGTAGCAACGGTTTAAAAAAGTTGATACTTGATTGTATTGTATTGATGAAATGACGCTATGGATTATTTTGCAAAAACGTTTAAGACTCATTAATTTCTAAATCTGAGATCGCCCACTAGATAATGCATGTAAAGTTCGTGACTCGAGATTGCAATAGATTTTTGTAAGTTTCCACGAGAGCAAGATCGTGATCGTACGCCAACCTCACCTGTCTACCGCGATCGCAATGATGTTGTAAATGGACGCGAGGCACGCGAGTATTATCAGAATGAATCTCATGAGGCACGACCACTTGATCTTGCCGAAGTCGTCGTTGAGGTAGAAGACGAGGTGGTAGGGCAGCGTGAGGCCCACCATCAGGTCGGAGATGGCCAGGTTGAGCACGAACTGGTTGGAGACGAGCGACGAGATGCGGCGGCTCATGGTGACGGCGAGGATGGTGAGCGTGTTGCCGCTGATGATGAGCAGCATGAGCGCGCCGTCGATGATGCTCCACGCCCAGTAGTTGTACAGGTCGGGAGCCGCCGCCTCGGTGCCGTTCCACCCGCCATCGCTCTCGTTGCCCAGTACAAAGTCCATACCATCGCTGGTCGCTTGCGCCAGCGATAGCTCCGACAGATTCGACGTCGTGTCGAACTTTTACACGCACATATTTAACGTCACACACATTTTTGCACTACACTAACACGGTTCGAGCATCGAGCCTATTTTGAACACCACCGGTATCTGAAACAAAGTGATTGTTGATTAGTCTTACAGCAAATAGATTCGTTTGTAAACAATCCATTAAATAAGAATTGACCATTTATTATTTAAGGCTGCCTGGACTGAATGAGAATTGAGATTGCTGAATAAATTTAAATATCTTTGAAGCGAAAAAGCAGCAGTTGAGTGGTACTAATAAAATCACAGTCCATATTAATGTCGAAACATTAAATATTACTCCTCAACAGGCTTTACGGCTGCATTATTAATAGGATTTTTGCTAGCAATTTGTTCGTTAGCGGCGCTCTGGTCCACTGAAATATTTATGACCAACGAGGAACGACCTTTGAGTTTATCGATTCTACTACATATTTAAGCAACCGTAAGATGTTATACATGTATTGTTATTACTTGGAAATCTCATGTTTGTTTCATAAACTTGTGTGATTTCATGAATAGAATGAGACGGTTTGAAATTCATAAAGTTATTCTTGTATGAGTCGGATTACACGTTTCAGTTACATTTTTCAGCGTAAGAATAAGTTTTTTTTTACGAAAATTCATTGCTATGATATAAATGTAAAGTGAAAGCTATCTGTTAAGAATCAGTATGAACCGAGAAAGTATGATTTACGTTAAAATATAGTTTAACAAACATTTGCAAATAACATTTGGAAATGCTTTCTATTTGTAAAAACTCATATTATGTAAACGATCTTGGAAGTGGACGTAATATAAGTCGGTTTAATTAATTAATGTAAAAACCTTTTATATTTATAACATACTAAAAAGCGTATAAAATTACAATTTCAAAAAACCTAAAAAAAATCTTCATAAAATATAGGCTTCCAAGTAATTAGCTTATGAAATACTTCGTAAAATGTGTATGTTATTCAAGTGTAATTTATATAAAGATATGTGTTTTCGCTGCGTGTTGACGTATTCACGTAGCGTGGAGTTTTCGTGGTCACATTTATATTTAATGTGCCCATTACATAACTTTCCCGGCCTTGCTAGTTACAATATCGATCGACTGTAAATGGGAAGATGTCTAATTATAATATATAAGATACGTTTAATACAGGCACATTATATCCATAGGTAGTAGGTACATGTTTATGGAGTCTTTTGAGAGGTGAATCCTCGGAAAATTTCTATCGGGAAATTCTATTTATATATAAATTTAAAAAGTAGTTATTTTAAAGTTATATTCTTATTGAGAAGTTGAGTTTTAAGTTAGATTATAATTTAATTTCGTTCGTTAATATGATATTTACATTTTACAGTACATTTGACGAATATCACAAATGTTTTACTAATCCGATTTATCTAATTGCAACTGGCTGTATGTTCGCACATAATTTATTTTCACGTAAGCCACAATAATTATCCGACTAGCTGATATGTGGGATCATTATTGACTTCAAACGGAATTTTGATGTTATATTGTATTCATAATATAAAGGAATTACTTAACACAATATTATGCTCAAATTAATCCCTGTAAATATACACTTGGTTAGGTCTTTTAATAGTACTGAAATAGATTAATGAAATAAGTTTCTCAGTGAACATCTTTAGAGGTTATTGTCTGACACAAAACACCTAGAGGCAAAAATAATTCTGAACTTAAATTGGGCTCTACGTATTTTGTAAAGTAATTTAAATATTTATGAATAATAATTTTGGTTAAAAAATTCAGTAGAATTAAAAAAACAAAGTCATTATCTTCATGAAGAGAAAAAGATTGTCCTTTGTGGTTACCACGAGGAATTAAACCTTACCTACTTGTGAATTAACAATGTTTATCTGAATTTTGGCTCACAATTATATTATGCCCGAATTCAATAGCCGCGTACTGACTGAGCGAGCGACAATGTTTGGCTCGGGCCGCGGCAGGCTCGGGCGAGGCAGCGCGTGGGTTTGCCTCGGGCGAGGCTCGTCTTGACCGACCGAGGATTTGCCTCACGCGACTGCCTCACGAGGCTGCTCGCTCAGTCAGTACGCGGCTAATTTCTTATACACTATTCATGTTCTTATAACCCCACTTAGGATATTTTAAACTTAGTTAAAATAGTTATTTTCAATATTGGTACATTAAATTTAACGGTGTATTTATGTTCACATAATCTCTCTAATGCGCTAAACGTAGTTGGTTGTTTAACTGTTAAATAATGTATGAGCTTGATTATCCATTACCGTAAATTATCGTTTTCGAAAATATCAGTAATCCACACTCAGCATTGATCGAAGTGGGATTAATGTTGTGTTGTTATACTATCAATTATAACTGGCTAGTTAAGTTGTGCTTTGTCATCTAGTCTGATTACTGTATTATTTTTGTTAGTTATAGCAACAGAAACTTATGACGTTATAAGTAAGGAAAAGCTAATCAGTTTGTACTTATTAAACGATCTTTTAATAAATATCATTATGGCAATTTTAAATAGTAACCGAAACTTTCGTACACTCACATAATATTATGTGATAAATTAACACTCCTAAAAATAAAATATTTTTACTTAGATTAAAATAATAGCTGTGACGCGGCAATTATTTCAATGGGCGTTATTATATTAAGCAAATAAATTCTATAATAATCTAACGTTACCGCACGAACACACTACACAACTATTTCAAATTTCAATATATCTTCACACTGTTATTTTCTGTTTGCAAAAGCTGTACTGGTCAACGCACCCTACAAACATCCACATAAAGTTTTCCCTCGCCCTTTTGGATACTTAAAGTCTCCCCCAGTACAAGTACATGAAAACAAAATTATTGGGTCTGACGTCGGGCCTAAGCCAGTGAGATATGAACGGCGGGTTTACTGTATTGTGACGTAAGCATCCACTAAGCAGGGGATCAATCCACATAGAATTGTAGGTGATGACGATTTTTATATGCTCGTAAACATTGCTAGTGTTGATAGGCTAGAAACATCTTACTATGGGTCAAATATTGGGCATTGTAATACAGAAATTTAACAGAAGTTTATTCCTAATGTGTATCACGAAGAATTTTATATACTCGTAAAGTTTACTACTTAGTTGATAGGTTAGGCTAGGAACATCTCACTATAGGTCAACTATTTACAACTATAGTGGGCACTATTATACAGAAATCTATTCCAGAACTCCCTTATTCAGAATGTAAATAAAGCCCGATGTGAGGTGAAACGGAATAATCCGGTAAATGCAGCCCTCACGGCTGTTTACCCTTGTAAATGTTATCATTGCAAGTCAATCGAGACCCAATATTCTGCGCACGGCGGCGATTGCTCAAGCTGCCTCTAATGCCCTTTGTGTCCACTCGCTGATATCGGTTAAGGTTCTATTGTAATGATCGAGTAAACGTTTGCGAGATATTCAATATGCTGAGGGCAGTTAAAATATGAATTCGCTGGTGTAAAGAATGATCAATGAAAAGGGCTGAATGGTGAAAAATATAAAAATATTACACGTGTAAAAGAGGATGAATGCCTGCTGTGTGTGATGTCGCAAAGGATCAGTTTTAAATGGTATCTAGACAGATTTAAAATGCAATTCAAAATATAAAGTTAGTAACATGAAGGTTTCTTAAAGTTGTCTAATTGATTGAACAAATGGTTTATTTAAATGTGTAGTATCCGTTATTTAAAAGTAAAAAAACTGAACAGAATATTCAATTATCGTAGCTATGGACGAAATTCCCACGCACTCGTTACAGTTTGCGAAGATGTAAGTAACTAAACCATACTTAATGGAATATTGAAGATAATGTGAAATATTACACGTCGTAGTAAGCGACGCACCTAACTCATTGATATGCAGCCCGACTAACCAATCGCGCGAGTAATCCGACATCTGCCAGCCCAGAGCATTGGAAAATGGAGACATGGAGACACAGTTAATAAACAACGACATTACAGCATAGGATTTCTGAGGAAAATTACGAAGAACTTGTAACATTAATCTGTAACACAATATGGCAGACATGGCATAAAAACATTAAGAATGATCATATGCAATGATTAATATTAAGTATAATTACCAATTTCAATATAATACAGATAATAATCAAATGGATGATACATTAGATATATGGATGTCGTAATTTATAAAATTGCTACGGTTTTCGGGTTGATTTTGAGCGAGTTGTTTATTACATCGGATCGATGGAAGCGAAGGACACGTTTCGCTTATAGACGTTTTATATCTGGTCTTACTTGCATGCTCATTGAAATTGTGGGAAGGTGCCATGTGTGAAGAAATATGCACTTTGAAAAGTTATCGTTGAACGTTGTAGGAATAACTATAATTTCATACATGCAGTTGAATACGACACAAGGTTTTTCAAAGATTATAGTTTGTTGTGTTAAAAGATGGGACTCTAAATGATATAACATTATAAATGAAATGCCTGTGCTATGCGCATTAAAAAGGTTCAGGAAAGTCAAAGCCCTCATTAACGACTTCCATAAAGCGTCGCTATTCGACCTTAAAACTCTGCAAACATTTCTGTTTTAATATTGAAAATAATTAAGATTCGTATAGATCGGCGATCGTTATAATTGATGTGGTATTTTTAATTGAACGTTTGTAGAAATGTTGCGGCAAATTAGTTTCGTACGATTGGGATTATTAAAGGGGCAAGGAGACAACGCGGCGTGTGTATGCCCTAATGTATGAGATCACTTGACGTCGTAAAGTATTCCATTAGGAATGGTAAACGTTGCAGAAATAAATAAACGTTTTATGAAGCACGCGCGGGACTAAGTGACATCCGGAATTTAGGTTAACATTAAAGTTAACGTAAATATGTGATTCACTAGTGCCTTCCGGGGTTTCAAGGCAACGCTGGTTGCTAGGGGAAACCGTTTGGTATAAAATTGATTCGTGCAAAAAAAAAAAAACGCAGGAAATCGTACCTATTTATAGAAATTGCTAATGAATTTAAATATTTAGTACGGTTGAAGCTATTGAAACCGTGCTTTAAAATTGAAGTATCAAACAATTTTCCTTACCGTGCTCGAATTAAAAATGCAAATCGACGAATTGATTTTGATATTTCATGTTTCGGATTCGGGTGCTTTTGCAACTCTAATAATATTGGAATAGGCAATGAGTTTGAAATAATAAAGGCCTCTCCCGTAAACTGGCTCTTGAGTACGGCATTACGGATTCATCCAGTGAGGCAATGTTGCCCACTCATTTATTAAGAAGATTTTGGGTATTCAGCAGACGTTTGGGCCTGTGAATTGGAGCGCGGCTAAGTGCTCCCAAATTTTGTATTGTATAATCTAATTGTCGGGAATGTAGTTGAACATTGGAATTGGGATTTAATAAGATTAATTAGGTGTTTACTGATTTCACTTCATGAATTCTTGGATTGAATACATGATGAGATTTCAGTGTCAATATGCTTCGATAGATACTTAGTGTAATATTAATAGTGTATTATTTTAACGCACACACATTATAGTAAGGTGAAGAAATACATAGTTAATATGTAGGTACTTTCTTGTGTGAAATAATTTCATTACTTTGTGAAATAATATGCTCTAATTGTTTTAAGTCCACGCGTTTGAAGTAGGTAATAAAAGTAATTACTGCGGAACATAATAAAGGTATACAATGAAATAGGTGTAACAAAGTATTGCCTAATATGAGTTTGAAATCGTATAGAATAATCGCTGGAGTAGGTGTTATCGATGAAAATTGTTTTTTGTTCCCTCTAGGAATTGCAAATTACATCTTATTGGCTAAAGTAGCCGATTTTATTTGATGCGAAACGTAGAATTTAATTTAGTGTTACAATTTCAAATGAGATATGTTAAATCTTCTTATATATAAAATTCTCGTGTCACAATGTTAGTCTGCATACTCCTCCGAAACGGGTGGACCGATTCTCATGAAATTTTCTGTGCATATCGGGTAAGTCTGAGAATCGGCCAACATCTATTTTTCATATGTACCACGGGCGAAGCCGGGGCGGGCCGCTAGTATTTCTATAAAATTAAAACTGAACAGCGTTCGGCAAACATCTTACGAGTTTTGAGCTATATTTAGGAAATTGAATGATACATTTTTTGTAGGATCAGTAAACGTGAGTCAGCTGAGTAAGCCCATTAATACGTCCATTTATGGCTGATTCGTTTAATGGTTATCTAAAATGGTAGCACGAGGAAGTCGTGTGGACAATTAGACAACATCAGGCTATTAAGACAAGTTCGCTATTTTATGATTTAAGACATTGTTTCCGGATTGTGCCATGAACTGTGTTTGGGATGACATTTGATTAAAATTTTGGTACAGTTACACGTCAATGAACGGTGAAAAGCTTTTCGTTCTTGGGAGTTGGAGTGGGTAGTTTGTTTGTTGTTATAGTGCGTTGCGTTCTTCTTATATGAATGTGGATCTTAAATATACATAGTCGTAAATATTTTTCTCTTCAAATGGGACATGGTACATGGATAGTGTAAAGCAAACTTTATATATTGTTGTGATTATTTATCAGACTATCAGACTTCTTACAAAGTTTATATTTCCGTCTCAAGTTACACAACTTGGTTTAGTAAGCAGTGTATAGTTTAAATCTCTAAAAAGACATTAAGGTTTTTAATGTACGGTTATTTAACAATACTTAACAGGAAATTTAATCATAGTTAACAAATCGTTTTTGAGTGTAATCCAATTAAATGCATTTCCGAATGCAAAATGAAAATAAAAATAAATTGCCAATATCAATTCCCGATACATTAAAGTAGGTTATCCACTCAAATTGAAATCTGAGGTTGTCATTATTATTGAATTAGCATTGGCTTTCTGTCGACGCGTCTCCGCGGTGATGATTTTGCTCCTTTTATTCACAAAGATTTCAATATAATATGTGTGATTTGATGTCGGTCGTTTTTGGTTTAATATACATCAAGTATGCAGAATGTTTTTCAGAAATGTAAATTTATAATTAACTATGTAAGGGTTTAATAAAGCAAATGAATAGTTGGACTGACCCGATTATTATAAAATGTATTGTACTAAATATGCTGTGCATTAACGAAAATGTGAATAACAATGCGAGCTTTATATCATTTTCCAAGCACATAACACATATGTTTCATAACCTTGTATGATTTATGTACTGTAGTGGTAAATACCCGAACCGCTAAATTAAGATATATATTTGTTCTTCGTGCCGTTTGCAGAGACTATTCAAATAAGAAGTGTTGTGTAAGACGCGATTATCGGCTTTCTAGCTTGTGTCATAGTTGTTAATGGGAAGTATATATGTGCGTAACATACGGACAAGTTATATGTTGTCTGTAATAATTATTATTAAGAAACTTAAGGTCAATGATTGAAAATTGTACCTCTAACGCGGAATTGCGAGAAACAGACAAAAATGCGTGAATTTATATATTTATATAGCCAATTGCCTTCCTCGATAAAGGGGCTATATTATATAACACCGAAAGAATTTTTCGAATCAGATCGGATAGTTCCTGAGATTAGTGCTTTCAAACAAACAAACTCTTCAGCTTTATAATATTAGTATAGATAAAAGTATAAAATGTGTTATAATTAATGTTCTGTAACAAAGGTAAGATTTTCCCTGCCGCTCCGTTTCATTAAGTTGAACCTATAAACTTAAATTATCTATTGTACTTCATTACGTATACTGTGGAATAAACGTGTCGATAAGGATAATTTTGTATAATGAGATGGGAGTTGCGTCGCGTTGTATTGCCAATACCTACAAGGTATTAGTTTTTCTTCATTAAAACACAGTTTTTTTAATAACATGTAGGCGCCAGTCTATCAGAAATCGCTAAAAAAATATAAGGCGGGTAATAGACTCAATTAATTTCCCTATTAATTTAAGAGCACTGATTATCATTATTATTAGTACTATCAGACTTTTTCAGCTTAAGAAATTGTACCTATAGTTCATCACTTTTATTACTTTAAACTTTTCAACATTTTTGTCATTTGAAACTTTGCCATTTGAGAGGTTTTTCAATAAAATATTTTCATCGGAACACTTTCTGAAAGTTTTTCTTTTAATAGACTTGGCTTTATTGGTAACTCGGTTAAACGAGTTTTTGATTTATTCGGAAATCCTTTCTCAAACCCAAACTAAGTTCCAGTTATCCAACATTATACATTCATTGATTGATTACATTTGCACATACCTAACTCTTCATTGTACTTCGAATCTAAATACAAAGATTCAGACGATAACATAATCTAAAATAAAACATGAATCATGACTTATAAAGATTCCCCACACAATATAAAAACGTCTTCTTTTCAATTCGTCGATTAACCTTAACCTTTATCTCGTATATTTGTATTAATACATCTAATAATAAAGTCAATAAGGAAATTCCAAAATAAAGCCAATCATAAGCCAAGAGTAGTTGAGATGAGTACGGTTACCCGGGGGCAGACACCGTGAAATGAGTTGCTCCAACCGATGGCTATTGTCCATTTTGTTACATATTTTATACAATATATTTTTATATAGTCACTAGGTATAGGTTTATAGAGATTAGGTAAGGTTTAAGAGTAACTAGATATAGGTATTGTTGTTTTGAACTGATGCTAGACGGAATATCGTTAGGGTCAAGGATGTGAGCTTTTATTTTTATTACATATTCGTAATAATGATTACTATCGACCTCATATTAAGGAATAAAAGTAATTTAAAACTCATTTGATAAACTTCTTTCAGTCGATAAATAGAGACAATAAAAAGCTCATAAGCTAATTAAGTTATTCCTTTACTCCTATCAAAAATAATAAAAAAAAACATAAAACCATTCCCTTATTTCATCGTTCTATTTCACACAATTCAACGTAACATATGGCAATCTATTTTCATTCATACTACCATGTAAACATAACTGAAGACAATATAATATCAAACCGAGATCAATCATTAAAATCCGGTATAATCTTCCGGTATTCCTGTAATACAGTGTTGTGTTGATGCCAAACTTGCGGAATGAAACTGAACGAGAAAGTCAATTTGGGGAATATTCCCGGCAGGTTGGCGCAACGTTGATGAATTCTAGACTGTTGGAGGTAAAACTAGGACTTGTGTTATAAATGGTGTGGAAATATAGTTTTCGCGTATTGAGATAGATTTGTTTATCAGGGAATTAACCCTATAGGTAAGATAAGTAAGAACAAAGGGTAAACCTTTATTGGTATATATATACCTTTATATTTTCTGTCCAAATAAATACTTTATTCAACTCATCAATTTTATTTGATAATTTGCCTCTGTAAAATTTTTCATGAAGAAAGATGCATATGAAAGGAAAATTGCGTTATATTATCAAGTATTTAGATTATGTTTAATGCAGTAACATTGTATCGTGATATAAACAGGATTCAAAATCAAAACGATTCTTCTCGATTTCTGCGTGTCTAAAAATATATCATATGCGTTCGAAATTTCTATCTGCTGATATATTTACATTTATGTAGGGAACGTGCAACTGCTATAGTGCATTCTATTAGATATTTTTGGATAAATCTGAACAAAGGTACTGAAAAACGTAGTCAATAACATTTTAAAATCTGTGACAGAAATGGCGATATTATTGTAAAAATTTGTAATAATATTTTAGATTGTTAAGTGATATTGATAATATCGAGTTTTCAACAATCCACTTATTGGTCGTACCTTTCACTGTTTCGATAGTTATTCAATAGAATCTGGCTCGTATAAAAGTTATGAATCGCATCCAATATCTTTTCGATGACCGACGCCGATGGCTTTCCAAACTATCGCTTGCAGATATTGGCCATTCGCTACACAATACACGAGTAACATAAGTTACAAGTGGGAGTTATTTAGAAGCAGTATAAATTGGCCGTAATGGAGCTTATCGCCTGTAAATGCCTTTGGATTGTCCTTGGGTGTGTTGACCTTGCGACCGGTCCCAATAATGGGGAACGACGATTTATTGCGGGCCTAAAAGATTTACTATTGCTCATTTGCGTCACTGTATTGAATTGGCGATTTCTTCTTGTTTTCATACGAGCAGCTCGTTTGTCTTTGATATTACGAATGCGACTGAAATTATGCGGTGAAAAAGATTTTTGTCCTGTACAAAGCGAGTAAAAATTGTGTAGTTGAGCGCACATTGTTTGTGAAACCGTTTGACTGCAGTCTCCCTAAGGCAAAACTACCCGGAATGCTTTCATTACCACTTGAATGAATTCGGGCGGAATGAGGTGTCTTTGATTCCGAGTCTTTTTGTATACCAATCGAAATAGGTCATATTATTCAAAAGGATCTCCTAATTTATTGAAACAAGTACTTTTACGTGAATATTATTTTTTTAAAGTTGAACAAAACAGATGAAGGTTTTCAGTCTAGCATGGCCCGTTATCGAGCAGCCTTTGCATTATATTTAGTTACAAAGGCCGATCGACCCGATGTTATCGCCTTCTAAATGTAGCGTATGCCTATTTTGGAAACTGAAATGCTCAGCTGTACGAATTACGAGCTTCGTGCGGTGGAAACGTATAAAATATTCGGTCGACATGTAATGCATGCGCAGTACATCATATGCATGCAGCCACATGGCATACAATCACGTGCGGCATCCTCAAGGTCGGGCCAACCTAGTTACAGCCTACTCGCATTTTAACTATGTTTCACTGTACGTAATTGACGGAATTCCAATTTTTGTAAGTGGAAATTGTGTATTTAAAAATTATTTCAGAAGCTTTTCCAAGCTACTTTGAATGTTTCAGTCGCAATACTCGCGCTATTCATAAAAGAAAAGCAACAATTAAAATTTGCATATTTATGCGCTGTATGTATGATGTCCGTCGAGTGGTAAATATTGCCTCTGTTTCAGAGAGTGGAATTGAATACTCAAATAAAATTGATTCGAAATCGGATGGTTACATAAATGGGGGCGGGGTTTAGCTGGATGCTTACGTAAGGAGGTCTGAGGGAGCTTCACTATAAATTGCAAAAGACTTTTAATTCTATCTCCCTGTGGTTCAACGTACGCGAAACGCTTGCTTATTACAGAGTTATAAGGTGCCGCGTTTAACTTTCGATAAAGTGTAAAATCTGTAAAATTTAAGATATAAAAAGTTTTTGCATAATGTGAAATGTGTTCAAAAGTAGTGAACGTGTGTGTACTCTGTCCTATAGTTTTCAGTAATAAATTTCCGCGTCCGGCACAGTAATCGCACCGGACACGATTCGACAGCACTGCAAATACTTGTCAAACGGATATCAGTCGTCGCTCGGAATCCGCAGAACCCGTCTATTGTCAATATTTACCTCAACGGTGTTTCCATTAGTACAAACGAGCGAGAGTACTTTCCGCGACAACCACTACGCATCACAGAATACATAAACCACTTTTGTTTTGTCAACACTGCGGGCGATCACTGAAACTTGGATTTTTATTTCGATACGATAATAATTTCGGGTGGAGTGACGTGCGGTCGCGTCGGCGCTCGGCATCGGACTGCTTCATGTTCTTCGGGATTGGAGTTTCGCGGCCTTTGTGGCCACCGGCGTGCGTTAACAAAGGTCGACGTTTTTCGCGATGGTAATGAAGGGGAAAGTTTGTTTTTAATCTGCGGTGTTGCTGTTTCACTAGCTGTTACGTTTGTCTCTGTAACCCCACGCCTGTCTCCGTATGGCGAGCGCATAAGCTCTAGTCCGCTGTGAAAATATTTGCATTACATTGTCGCGGTTATGGTGACGGACAAATTTTGACTGTGCTTTGTATGGGAGAGTAAGAGTAAGCTTTATAGTTGTGAATTTTAAGTAAATTAATATACCTAAAGGCGTACTAAACCTACCTACTTCTTAAATGTTTCTTTCATATTTGCTTTTAATTATTTCGTGTTCGTTTCGGAACGATGTTTGCTAAACGGTTAATTTACAAAGGAAATTCATAATGGTAGCTGTTTTCTTTGAATGGAAAGAGGAAGTGTGAGGCCTTTCACATTAACACATTATTTTCTGAAAATAAATTTCTGTAGGGATTCTTCTTTTTTCTGTAGGGTTTTGAAAGACCTTACTACTACTGTTGGACTCAATTAATTAATCATTTATTTGTCATATAAATAAGTTAAAAGGTTCATTTGGTAACATCTAGTTAATTTATAGATTTTCTTAATGTACCAAGTATCTATATTGACTCAAACATTTTCCCAAATAGGTAATGTATGGTTGCGGTTGTTTTCGGTAGACAGGCTTAGGATAGGCAAACTTACTCTGGGCTTAACAGTTACGAAGCTATCGTATTTTGTTGAATAGTACGATGATGTAAGGTATCTACATAAAATTTATTAGATAGATAGAATGTTCTAAATTTTCTATCGGTATCGTAACCTTGCATGGATTCCAACTCGTAAAGTCGATGCAGTATCTCTGAATAGATCTTCTCATTCGTTGTATATTGTGGCATATTGAGATTTGAATTTCGCCCGGTTTTAGCTTTTAGGTCATCTGGCGGAATGTTTAGCGACACGGCCGCGGAAATCCGCCTTCTCCTTATAACAGTTAAGTTTCTCGCATTGTCGTTTTGCTTTGAGCACACAGAGTAATGAGAGTTTAAAATTACTTTCCGTTTTGAGCGGCTTAATGAGATTTTTCAAGCGGCGCTCGAAAAGCGGACCTATTTAATAACGGCCGTGGATGGGCTTAAGTTTTGTGCTCGTAAAAATATTTGTATAAAATAAACATTCATTTTATTAGTTTGCATTCGTAATTTTTTTTAAATTATAAAATGACTGCGACTAATTGTGCATAAATGTAAAGCTGTAGAGCTTTATGAGCTTTCAGCTCGTCTGGTTTATTTTTGTATTTGATTTTTATTTTCATTACGTTTAAGCAATGTTCGTATTTGCGTAGTTATTTACTATGCGTTTTTCTTTGCGGCTTTAAATTATCTTTTCTATAGAATAACGCTGTAACTTAATAAACTTGGTTAAAATTACAACTTACCACTACCAATAATACCATCCTTCTACCTATACTATATTGCAATGTTACTTGTATTTTGGTAAACATATGATGTATTTAATTCATTCACCTACCATTAATATAATATTGGCTTATCAGCATGATTTATCAATTTTTCACAATCATTTTGAACCACATTGATTCCTAAACACCTACATTTGTAGCGCCACACAACACTATACATTTCAGAACGGTTGCTATTAATGTCGCAAGTTCACGGTTTTCTGCAGCGCACGTGCAAGGCGCTTTGGAATAAATGTTACGTGTTCAATTTTAAGTTTATTGTGCAGTTTGATAAATTTGCGTTAAATAAGGGGATTAGCTGTAGGTAATTGTGTATAGGGGAATGTTATGGAACAGTTTATTTACTTAAATATATGTACTTAGTTTTAGGCTTATAGTCGATATATTTAATTCTGTCTATAACCAAAGATCTTTAATTTGTTATTTGAATCTACACAGTGTTATTAAATTGTAATTTTTTCTTAAGCTCATTTTGTAAGTTTACAAAGATGTATTATACATTTTAATAGCATTATCAGGTTAAATATTAAGCGGCAGTAATTACCCATAAAGTGTTACCACAAATTTTAGTTTTATAATATTATGTAGAATTTCCCTTGAGAGCGTAGCAGTTGCAATTAGCATTGTCAGCCTAGCCGGTGCGAATCATGCCAAAAACTTTAACTGAATCCTGAATCCTGATAGCCTTAAGTATTTGTGGCAGATCATTTGTAATAAATGTTTATCTAATTTTCATGGTGTTCAAGTAATGATGTGAATTGAAGTTGTTGAATTGCGAAATAGATTAATAATTTAACACACTTCTTAATTCATTTAATAAAATTAAGACATGTTGATAATATAGTATACTTTTGATCTATATGATGAGAAAAGCAGCGGGCTGAAGTTAACAATTGTATATTTCTGAAAAGCATATAATATTTTCTTAAAAACCGCGCCAAGCCATTACTCACGTCCCCTAATTGCTACTAATATAAAACAAACAGAAGAAATTAAATTTGTAATGGAATTCTTAAGAGATAATTTCAAATTAATTTTTGCGTTCTCTTAAGCAAAAGGCTTTGCGTATTTGAACGAGCGTTTTGTGTTTATAAACTTCTGTGCATTAATTAAAGTGGACTAATTAAGGTAATTAATGAATCTTGTTTAAACGCGGAGTTAAATAATTAGCGCTTGTAATGTGGCTCTTCATTAGCTAATATACTGGATACAGATGCATGGAGTATGCAGCTATAGTGCCTCAATTGTTTATGGAGGCGTGACGTCATCAATGTTGAATTCAATAATCAATTCCATCTTAATTAACTGCGTAGATAGTAGGTATAGTTGCTTAGATTTAATGACTGTAGGGTTATAGGTTCAAATCTTAGTGGTAAAATTGTTTTTACTCGGTAGGTAGATTTTTAGTGCTTTTAAAATACTGTTATTTTATTTTATAAATAATTTGTTACGAAAACTCAGGCCGATTTCGCAAGAGATAAATATGAGCATCCTTAGCAGTCGTAACTCATCTCAGATCGTATCACCCCTTATCTGTTTCGCTGAGCGAAGGCGGCGAAGTGGTTCAAAAAATCTATCTTCATTCCGGCCAAAACACTTTAAGTGAAAGTTCAAAAGTGAATCTTGGCAACCCTACCTAGTGTAATAGCAGAGGAAGCTGAACGCTGCTGAGCGTAAATAGGGTTGCCAAAACGCCCCAAATAGAACAAGTGAAAATACAACTAAAATCAATTGGATGTGAAAGTGTGATAGTGACATTGATCGTCTGGCGCCCCGCCAGGCCCCCATGTTGCCGGAACGCCGGTATTTATGTGTCCCAACAAATTGCGAAACTTTTCGACCTTGGATCGGGAATTAACTCGCTACTAATACTAATATATATGTTAGTTTGCGGATCGGGGGATGTAGGCATCGGTGAGCAGATTCTGTGGAACGGTCGCGATAGATTCGTGTTTTATAGCTTTTTAGTATGGCTAGATTTCAAACATATTCGGTGGAACAATTTATCTATAATTTGTATTCACTATTCTATGAATATTTTTGTATCCTTTACCTACATAAGTTTATTTATTTGAAAGTACAAATTCTATGAATCCAGATTCCAGAAAATATTATAACAACAGTACCCTTAGAAGTATTTTTAGTACTAAAAAAAGAACCTAGCGCAGTCTTACCATACCTGAAACAAATATGCGGTCCTCAAGTGGCATAGCGAAAATATTTTCCAAATCTTATGGCCGTGTAAAATATTTTGATTATGTGCGGAGTACGAAAGGGTCGCTCAGCTCAGCTGACGTCACCGTACAATGGGTGCAATCATAAGGGTCGACGGTCGGAGTACGCTTTACCGACTATCAACTGTAGTTGTTTTAAAAGTTCTTTATATAAACGTTTGTTCGTACAAATTATTTGTAGTTATACAAGTCAGGTACTTCAAGGTATTAATTTTATGATCTAATTCATCGGTGTGATTTAATTTAATATTAGAAGAGAATTTTTGATATACCTAAGGAATTTGCTTATATTTTTAAGAGATTTGTTTTTGTTGAAAGGAATTTATTATTTAAAATTCTTACATTTTGATTTTATCGATTTTGTGCTAAAAGTTATTTGGATTAACTTTACTGTTTGACTCTTTCACTGAACGACCGACAAATGGCCAATTTAGTTTCTAGCAAGGGTCATTGACATGACTCCGCACATTTTTATAGTCTATTGAGCGTATCGAAAGACTTTCCTGTACTGGATTGACGACAATCTGTTGTGTGTTGCTATTGATTTTTATGTAGGTGCCTTTTGTATGTTATTGGATGAACAAATCGTGGTATAACCCTTTCTCTTCTTAATCTTAATCTACAGTGAAATTAACTTCTTATTTTGTAAGCAAAGGGAAGAACCATTGCTCGTTTTATTAACGCGAATGTTTTTGTGTATGTTTCTTAATGTCTAATGACTATAAAGATTAGTGAGATTGGATGAAATTTTGTACAAGATAACTTATATATAACTTTAATCTCGGAAAATCGTATTACTCTCATTGGGTACAAACTTTCACATGTCGTTATAATAAATTTCGGCTCACATAACGTGTGTTTAAATCACCGTCTTAATTCTCTAGAACCTTTCAGCAATATACAAAGTTAACTTTTACGTATAATTCACTTTTGCATATAAAAGAAAAGTAGGCGAATTAGTGGCGCGGAAAGAATCATGGAGTACGCGAGAGGAGTGCCGAGAGCGGCTATAAAGAGCCGGTTGGCGTAATCTGCGCGTAACATACATAATGAGATGTAATTGGCGGGATGCTGCGTTATTGACTCGCGG
>CAJQZM010031009.1:871-23893 GCA_907164665.1 Colias nastes | reverse complement strand
AACTTATCGCCTCCGGTTATTGACTGGTTCTCCAGTTACTTACACGGACGGCGTCAGCGTATACGAATAGATGAGGTTGTATCATCATGGTGTGAAGTCAGTGCTGGTGTTCCGCAAGGCGGGGTCCTATCTCCATTATTGTTTTCCATATTCATCAACACCATTTCGAGCAATTTAACATGCGACTACCACATGTATGCCGACGATCTCCAAGTCTATACCCAATCAACCCTTGACGATTTACAGCAGGCTATCAATCTAACCATTAAGGATTTGCAAAGCATAGTTTCATGGAGTTTGGCTTATGGTTTGCAAGTAAATCCTTTAAAGACTCAAGCTATAATTATTGGCAGTCCTTCTTTAATTGCAAGGGTGAATTGGGTTAATCTCCCACCTATTATTGTTGACGGCACATTGATCCCTTATAGCGAAACTGTAAAGAACCTTGGTGTGCACTTCGACAATACTTTATCTTGGAGGCATCATATCAAGGAGGTTAGCAAGAAAATGTATGCAACTGTGGCGTCTTTGCGACGTCTACAAAATTTCCTTCCTCTTCCAACCAAAATCCTGTTAGCTCAATCCCTCCTTTTGCCCATACTTGACTACGCCGATGTGAGTTATGTCAATCTTTCCGTAGACCAAATAAACAAACTCGAACGTCTACAAAATCTCTGTATACGATTCATATTTGGTCTGCGGAAATATGACCATGTATCTGAGTTCCGGTCTAAACTCAAATGGCTACCGATCCGATTTCGCCGGAATGCTCATGTGCTGCATCTTCTCTATCAGGTAATGTTCAACCCAAAGATGCCGAAATACCTAAAAGAAAAATTTGTCATCAGGGGTAACAATGGAGAACCTGTTCGCTCCACTGAAATGTATCGTTTACGAATGCCACCACACCTTACTTGTTTCTACGATACTTCCTTCACTGTTCAGGCTATTAAATTGTGGAACGCTTTACCAGAACCAATAAAAAAGGCACAGTCATTATATAAATTTAAAATAATGGTACGCGATAATTATCATTCTTCTTGTCGTTCTTAATATAATCTATTTTGTATTATATCTTTATCGCTTTATATATTTATTAACATATTTTTATGGCCTTAATTATTCCTTCCTATACCTACTATTGTGAATATTATATATTGTATTTCTAGATAATCTCATAGCTACATATTAATATATTCTTACTTATTATATTTATGCTCTGCCCTATTCCTCTCCTCAAACTAACTTCCTTCCGTACGTCTGGTTGTCTGGAAGAAATCGCTATTTAGCGATAAGACCGCCATTTGTTTTAATTTATAATTAGATTAAGTTCCTAGTTAAGTTATGTCAGAGCAATAAAGTATGAATAAACAAATAAATAAATAAATGATTTTTATGACAGGATTAACTTTTGAGTGGCTAGTTCTATTTCATACTAGATGTGCCCCAAGGTTTCATTTTTTATAAGAGTTGAGTTTTAAAAATACTACCCATTTTTGTTGTAAATTTACACAATAAAAAGGTTATTTCAACAGATATCATTCTTCTTCTTAATTACAATTTGGTACCTATATCTAAAAGGTAACTTTAATTCATACTTTTTTGTTTATTTCTATGATTACAGTGAGTGAGAAAAGTAAATTGAAAACATTAATAAAACTATCATAATTAAAAAAAAAGAAAATAATAAAATAATTTAATAATTTAAATGTAAAATTTAATTAATGTCTACTGTATGTGACTGAATGTGTTTTTATATTTTAAGAATGTAAATTTCAGTGGAAACTTTGCTGATATATGTAGGTATAGATTTTTTGTTTTTTAATTTTAAGAAACACTGTAGGTATGTATTGTTTGTTTCCCAAAGACAAATAAATAAATAGATAAATAAAACTATGTACCTACTAACAAAAACTATAGGCCTTGGTTAGGTACGTCAAATCACCTAAATTTGATTCCCACTATTGGAAAAAATTACATATTGAATGTGTTACAGGTAAAGACCCTGTCTGTTACGTTGAAGACTAAATTCCCTTACTGAAAAAGAAATTGTGTCTTGACGGGTCTTCTTCAATCATTTTCATATTATATTATACTAGGAATATAAAATATGTTCACATAATATTATTTGATTTATATTTATAGTAGGTAAACTAAATCTAATATATAGGTATTATGTGTCTTTCTAAAACACACAGCGTTGGATGAAGAAAGCAGTCTATGAATCCTCTATATCTCTATGAAAAAGGGTCACCTTACCGAATATCGATGGATTTTTCACCTCACTAGCAAGAGCGCGTCTCTAGTATGTCATCTGTCATACTCGCCTTTGAAGCGCTGTCATCTTCCAAGCCCATAGCGTTTATGAATTCGTGCGCAATAACATCGCGCAGAATATAATTCTCGAATTCGAATATATATAATTATAATTCTCGAATATTAAGTGTGATTTTCATAAAATAAAACACACACGCGTTAAATTTTAGTAGTAATTGGTGTTTTTCTAGTGAAAAACGGAATAAGTTCCAATATTCAACACAGACCACGTTGTCGGAAGAAAATTCGAAAACCGGTGCTTTGGTATGTATAATAGTGGCGGGAACTCTTTTTCGTCCTCGGAGGACGAGAGAAGCAATGGTTCGTCACTGCCCAAGAGACCGGGAGACGAGAAATTCCGTAAGTACAATCAGACTTGTCAGAACATGTCCGGACTCGTGCATAGATTTCCATGCAGCACGTGGCATACATTTCACAGTATTTGACACAAATACATCAATATTTAGATGTAGGTAATTAATAATAAAACACAGTGCATGCCTATAGTGAGATCGCTATATTATCATCGGATTTCTTTATCATACACAGACACATTGGTTACTGTGTCAAGTATTGCTTTTAACCAGACTTGTGAGATAGCGTTAGGCTACCTAGGTAGAAGGTACTTAGGTATAAGGAATCGACCGTGATCCCCTATGGCTAACGAGCTCCAGCAGCAGGTAGTGAGGTATCTCAATCTCTTTGACCATTCAATTGTAACTACCTCAATAAAAGCGAGTACCTACTACATATTGCCCACTGACTACACAAATAATTCAAGACAATTAAGAGGTACTTAGATTTTAGATAGGTACAAAACCTGTCTATCACAATATTCTAAAGAGAAGAAATTGTTAATTAACTATTATAATATTATTTCAATATTGATACATGTCACATATAGATTTTACATTACTTAACTATTGTAATATCATTTCAATATTGATACATGTCACATATAGATTTTACATTACTTAGGATATGATATAGAGTGTATAATATGAGCAACAGTCTCACACAATATTCAGTAGGAGCTACTTATTACTGCAAGTTGAGATTACCTAATTTATCTTACGGTAAATAATTATTATAATAAAGAGCTTATTTTCATAGCCAATTGATACCAGAATAAGCTTTGATCCTATGGGTACTTATTTGAATAGTAGTGAAAAATCATAAGAAATAGACATTGCATATTATGAGAGGTAGATATGTTTATATACATTATCATCATCAAGGACCCATATTCACCGTATCCCCGAACAGTTGAATGATATCATTCTTGGTTATAATGTTACCGATGATAATCATGTTTATCTGTTTCCTTTCTTACTTAAGTAAAAGAGCTTGCCTTAAAATTATCACTCAGGTGTGATAACAATTCTATAATATCAACAGTAAAGTAACCAAAATCTTTGTATTTTTTATTTGTATCTTATACAGAAATATGTACTGAAAATATGTACAAGGTGTCCTTAGCCATGATAAGCTTAGTATGGTTATGCTGAAAGAACTGAGTGTCCAGAAATACCCAGAAAAATATATGCCATACTTACATTCAGATATGCTTCTGGCAATAAGTGCTGATGGCTCCGCCAGGTTGATATTCAACCTGAGACACCTAAACACCTAGGTATTAACCAGGTAATTTTGATACATATCACAGGTTATAACGGTAATTAAATTTTTACAAAGCCAGGATTGGTTTGTAAAATTAGACATCATTGGTAACAGTAATGAGATTCTTACAAGGCCAGGATTGGCTTGTACAATCAGGCATCATTGGCCTATTTTCTGCCTGCATATGGCAGCCATTTCAAATGGTCGCGGAGACCCTACAGGCTGGAGGTGCCCTCCTTCCGTTTTATTTAAGCTATTAAGTTTTGGTCTATCGTGACCATTGCAAAAATTAACTTCACAGGTCTTGTAGACTGTGAGGATTTTGGAAAAGCTTGATTGGCACTACAGCCACATAAAGTCCATTGCCTTCTGGTTTAGTTGCACAATTATCTTTTGGGTCTACCATGACTAATCCAATTTAACTTCACAGGTCGCGGAGACCATGGAGGTTTTGGTAAAGCCTGATTGGCAGGACTATTCCAATAAACTTCAAAGGTCGCGGAGACCAGAGAGATATTGTTAAAGCTTGATTGGCACTCCAATCACAAAAAGGGCCACAGCCCTCTGATTTAGTTAGACTATCAGGATTATTCTAAAAATTTAACTTCACAGGTCTCGGAGACCATGGAGATTTTAGTAAAGCCACAGAATGAGCCACAGCCTTCTAGTTAGACAATTATCTTTTCGTCTACAAGGATTGTTCCAATTAACTTTACAGGTCCCGGAGACCATAGAGATTTTGGCAAAGCAGGTTTGGCACATCAATTACAAAATGTACATTGCAAACCTGGATACTTGTGCCTCATGTGTGATACTATAGAAATGTCTGTGTTATTGCCAGTCCCAAAAGCCTCAAAGATAGAGCATACTGTGGTAGTCATTAAAAGGACCATGTCTTGCACTAAATAAGAGTTGCAGACAGTTCTAGACATCTAACACTGAGAGGACTGTACAGTGGTCGCCTCCAGGTATTTCTCTAGAGTTTCGCACACAGCAGACCAAGAGAGAAAGGCTTTCCCTCTACATGCTATACAAGACTTAGAGTTGTGGAAAAGAAACATAAACAGAAATGTAATAGTCTTTGTAAAAGAACAAGTTTGTCACTTCCTAACTACAGATACCGCGGATGCGGGCTGAGTAGGACATCTGAACAGTACTTACCTGTCAGAGAAATGGAGAGGGATGCAGGGGACTTGGCATTAGAATTTCTGACTTATATGTAGTGTACCATAGGTATGCAATAAAAATGCTTCTGAGTAAATTGAAAGGGGCGCACATCCTGTAGCCCAAGCTAGCAATCAGACTTTGGTCGCCCACATACAAAGGTTGCTAACTGTCTTAGCTCTCAGAACTGAGTAACTGTTCCTAGCTGAGAAGTTGAGAATAACTCTTGGCACGCTTCCAGGACGCCTAAATGGCTTTTGATTTAGATTGCCTCTCAAAAAATCAACCTGTACCGGAGTGGCTTCTCCTACCTTGTACAACAGGAAATATATTTCGGAAGCTCCTGATATGGACCATTTCACTATCCAAGGGAGTGCTTTAGTGCCAAGGCATACTTGCCAAAGCCTGCTCAGAATTTTGCGACATCTGCAGTCGTTGATGGAGCTGACGCCTAGACTGAATATTCCCTTCCAAGGGTAATCCTCCAAGTGTACTAGCGCACCTCGCACCCCGGGGTCTGGGCAGATACATAGCACCCAAGGGTGGCTTATGGTTAATAGAATAAATAATAATAATAATATACGGGCATTTCTGCGCAACTCGATGTCAAGCGCCTAAAGATGGTTATTGACTATTATGGTTATATATGGTTATGGACCCGGAAGTCATGAGCACTCAGACCATTGGTGAATGGCCTAACCCCCCCAACTGCTCAGTCAGAAAGGGGGGGGGGAGAAAACAGCCCATTGTAGAGCAAAGGAGAAAGAGCAGTTAAGTAGTGGTGCTCCTCCACACACAGTGCCAACATATATGATCCTCCAAGCAGGAGGTGACTTTCAATTGTAATTGTAATGCAATGCTAACAAAAAAAAAAAAATGCATGTAATCTAGTACACAGAGATTCTATTTAATTAGCTTGTCTATCTTTTATGCTATTACAGGGGTCAGGCCGAGAAGTTCATGACATGAACATGACTTCTGAAAATCTCAAAATAGAGTTTTTTATCACAGCAAAATAAGATTATAACCTGACCTGAATTTGGATATTAAATGGATACAACAACACATTATCCATCAGGTGGTCGGTTGTGAGGACACCCAGACACATAGATATGCCCAGTGACCCATGTGGAAAGGTTGGTTCAAGTAACAAAGGACTGAATTTCAGTCTTAAAAGTAGATAATTGATTCTTATCTATAAAGGGGCGGACCCTTTAAGCTTGCAACACAATCCTTTTTCTCTGGCTAGATAAGATCCCTCCAGATCTTAAAGACAGTAAACATAGCAGCCCTGTCCAGCAGTGGGTTCAAGAAGGTGGTAAGAGCACTAACCCGTTGAGGCAGTGGAAAGACCATACAGTCCTTTGTAAAGTTTTACTGTCAATCAGTCAATTTAGCCAGTGCCTAGTGAGTTCTGGTTTACTTTAAGGTAACCTTAAACTGTTTAATTAATTATTTAATTCAGTGTAACTAATTTAAGATCATAGTAATGATCAATGTGTAACAAACATGCTTAATGCTTAAGGTACAGTTGTGTTAACATTGCTTATTATAGTTATTTTCATGGACGTATAAAAAAAGACGGACGCCGTATTACGAACAAACAACGTGAAGCCACCATAGTAAGCTAGCGATCGTGTAAAGACAATAAACACGCACACACTCTCACCATAGTAAGCTAGTCGGCCGCCATTACGTCGTGAACTACCGACTGATTAACTGCGTCACTGTTTCACAAAAAATATTTAAAATGCCGTCTTGCGTGGTTAAATGGTGTCGCAACAGTACAATTTTAAATAACAAAACACAAGGGATTACATTCCACAGGGAAGCAAGTTATTTCTTTTATGTTTTAATGACAAAATTATTACGGCAAAATTTATAGAAAAAAATACAGCCGCCATTGTCATCAGGACAGCTGTTGCCATGGCAACATGGCACACACACATGGATGTTTCGCCGCCATTACTAGGCTTCACTCAATGTTTAGGCGATATACCGTCCGTCTTTTTTTATACGTCCATGGTTATTTTATATACAGATGTTATTTACTGTAGTATTTAGCCTTAGAGGCTCCAATGTTTATCCTTGGTGACATTGATCTTCCTTTGAGTTATAATTTTTAAAATGTTATTTTTATCTTGTTATTTGAACTTTGATTTGTTTCAAAGATATAAGAGAAATAATTAAACAGTTCTTAAGTTCTAAGACTTAGTTCATTATTATTGGCTTATTGAGAAGATTATCTGAGGAGAATAATTTAAAATTTAGAGGATATATGGATAGTTCTTACATGAAAGAAAAACAATTTTTTTTTTTTTTGTTGCTACATAACCCCCTTGTATTGTTTTTTAGAATTTAAGATATAACTTTATTTTACAATACAACAGGTTCATTTAACATTCGTTAAGGAATGAAATTTAAGTTGTTTATACAGCACCCTTCGGTATTACAATATTAACAAGATAATTTATTTTCAACATAGCGTTTTTTATGTCTTTCTTCACCAGCAGATATCAAACACATCTTCATCCAACGCTGTGTGTTTTAGAAAGACACATAATATTGATGTTTTGCATTAAAACAAAACATGTATTATGTGTCGAATAAAACACACAGCGTTGCAGTTTACTGCTTGCTGATGAAGATGCTATGGGCTTGGAAGATGACAGCGCTTCAAAGGCGAGTATGACAGATGACATACTAGAGACGCGCTCTTGCTAGTGAGGTGAAAAATCCATCGATATTCGGTAAGGTGACCCTTTTTCATAGAGATATAGAGGATTCATAGACTGCTTTCTTCATCCAACGCTGTGTGTTTTATTCGACACATAATACATGTTTTGTTTTAATGCAAAACATCAATATTAGGTAGGTAACTTGATTTGTGTACGCTTATAAAACCTAAAAAGTTCGTCGTAGATTGGGCTTTAATATTTAAATGCCTACGATACATAGGAAGAAAGAAAAATATGCTGGTATGATTATTCTTGTCTTTATTGAAAGCATCATTTTTGTAAGATTTTAGAGAGAAAGAAAGATTGTTTCATTTAAGGGCCGATTTTTCAATGTTTGGATAAAACTTATCCGTCCAATAAAGTATTACACGATAATATTAAAATGTCACGTAAACTGTCAAATACGGGCAATTAGAATACGTTTTTAAAATGGTAGTATTATACATTATTCGACGAATAAGTTTTAACCAAGGATTGAAAAATCAGCCCTTAGTCATAGAGCCAGCCATACGTACAAGCAAACTATAGAAATAAATTATTGTACATAATATTACATTCATTTATTATTTACATATCTCACTCTTTTTCCATGATTTTTTCACATTTCACGTAGGCAGTCACCAAATAACATACCCAAGATCGCGTTAACCGGGTCTATAATGTGACATGGATATATTTCCCCCGGCCATAAAGTATTTAACACGACGTGAGGGCAAACGGTCCCTCGGACCTCACTTCGCGACTTTTATGGCCGTAGAAACTATGTAGATATGTGTAAGTGGAACAGACAAAAACTGGCGGAAAAAATCTCATAATCGGGTTAAATTTCCAACAATATATTAATATAGGTTGTAAAGAGAACACCTACTGTACAGTAATATACAGTTCATTTATTATTCAAATACATATTTTTAACGATAATTTTAAGCGGTCAGGCAGGTCATACGGTCATATCCAATATTGCCTTAACCGGGTCTAATGTGACACGGATATAATTTAACCGGTCACAAAGTATTAACAAACTCAATCATAAACATTATTCACAAACTATATAAACATAAGAGTAAGTAGGAACAGTTACACGTCCATTTAATATTCACATAGTACCTTATTTTTTCAGCCTATATTTCACGAGGGTTCTTCAAATAGCCAGTCATATCCAACGGGTCCAATCGGCAAAGTTGGGCTAAATGTCTATGATCAGCCATCATTGCAGATGTTTATTCGTAATCGTCAATGGCGGCAAACATCGACGATAACTAGTTGGGCCAACGCTCTCGATTGTGAAGAAGGGCCATTATGGGACACGGATATTTTCCACAGGTCATAAAGTATTTAACACGACGTGAGGGTAAATGGTCACTCGGACCTCAGTTCGCGACCTTTATATTTGCTATAAATAGCTATTTGGTATTAGTAATAAGCCTAAATATTTACGTGTAGGTTTGAATGAACATAGTCGAACTATTTAGCTAAAAATAAAGTTAACATTTCTATAAGTAAAGGGTTATTTCGCTCTATATGATCAAAAACATATTTTAGAATAGTAATTTCGTTTTCCGACACATTCCATAAAAACACTACTCTTATTTCTATACAAATTCGGGAGATTTTGTTTTATAGGAATAAATATATTACAAGCACACGTTTTATCCTAGTTACATTTAATAAATACATAACACACATACTAAATAACAAAATAACAATATCAACGCAATAATTATTTCACCTACATTAACAGACTAACAAGGGCATAATATACATAGGTACATTCTACTTTAATTATAAAACCAAAACTATGCAGGCCATTGTGTATGGTCTGGCTGCTTCCCAACAGAGGTGTGCAATACCTAGAGCTTAAGGCTGAACGTTGACATCTTCCAATATTGGCTACTTTGAATATTTATATTCTGGTGTATACTGGGACTTCATAAATGCTGAATATTGTTGTTTGATTCGAGTATTATATTCTGTTGTCATTTGATTGTAATTTAGTGGAATTCGTCGGTATAATGGCTTAGAAGTGCGCGTCAGAGCTTCGTTGCACTAAGGGTAGGTACCTATATTACTGCGTAGTACCATAGTACAGCACATTTCGACATCGTAGGGCATAAGATGTAGATGTAGTCATTTCTAAGTACCTAAGCATAATAAAGCCTGTGTGTATCAGTTTATTAGTTAAATGATTCTGAAAACTAATTTTTAAACGATTTTCACTATAATATGTATAATTTTAGAATTTAGATCTATTCGTACCTACAGTAGATACCTATTAAGTAAAATCTGGTGAAAATACTTAATACAGATGTTTCAAAAACTAATTAACATTTTCTTGCATAGCTAATGTAAGCATATTTCATCCGTGCGAAGCCAAGTCTGGGTTTCATGGTTGACAATTTATGAATTAAATGATATCGTTTAAATTTTTTAATTATGAATGAAAAGCGTTTTAAATCAGCCTGTATATAACATAACATAATAAAGCCTATGTATGCAAAGAAAAGGATTTTTTTTTCTTGTTATTTAAATAGGATTAAATGGAATTTGCATAAATACATATTACATTTTAAATTATTATCTAAAGAACAAAAAATATCGATCACGGGATTCGAACCAGTGCCTTCCGCAATTGAATTTATTCTACTCTTTTAGTTGTATATGTTTATGGGACACTCCACGCCATTTTTTGCGTATAAAACAGCTAGGTACATCTATAAATTTAAAATATCCAATGAAAACATAATATTATTTTTAATGTTACAAATAACCAGCTCTATTCATATTTCATACTAAGTAGGTACTTATATCAGTTTAAACTATAGAGGTCAAGCTGCTTCTCAGTTTTATAGGATGAAGCCAATAAAACTAACAATGAAAACCACATTAAAATCCATTCTGAGTTTATTGCCTAACACTCAAACAACAATGAATTATTTAAAAACTAAGTTTGTGCTCGGAGTCAAAGTTGAAATATTTCTTCCAATTTATGAACCTTTTTTTTTTTTTTTTTTTATAGTGGGGAAATCTTCCAAAGATACCCACGGCCCCCGGGGAAGGAGCCGTGGGTTATGTCGGATTCTTACCGACTAAAACCCCACTGTGTTCCGTCGAGCCGCTTTAATGATGGGGCCGCGGGTATTGGTTAGAATTCTTCCGCGACCCCCTCGGCGGCAGCCCATCTCCAGGCCAGGCGCAAGCCAAGAACAGGAAAGGTGGTTTGCCTGCTCTTCCCTCCCGTTGGCGGCGTGAGCGGAACACGTCTCAAGCCGCCTCACCACACCGGACGATGGATTATATTCCCCGTTCCACCGCCCGGCGCCCTTCGTCAAGGAGGCACGTTGCGACCGTGTAAAGCGGCCGCAACACGGCGACGACGCCCAATAAGACGTCTGCGCCGGATCGGGTCCGCGTGAGGATCCCTCTCGCGCACCCGCTCTGCCTCCTCTTTCTGCGAGATCACGTTCTCCGAGAATGCGATCACCGCACGCCAGGATCTGTCGCCATCCACCATTGCACGAACAACGGAGGGTAGAGAGAGATCCGGCCCGATTATCGCGACTAAGCGAGCACGGGGCTCGGCCCACGCGGGGCACACGGCAAGAGTGTGATCTGCCGTGTCCTCCGGGCAGGCACACCCAATTTATGAACCTAGTAATATGAAAAACATAACGAGAGGAATTTAAAGTTTAAAATTACTCTTATCTAGAAATATTGCTTTGAAGTTAAAAAACAAATACTTATTTTTTACACATCTGCAAGCATACATAATATTTACAAGATATTTACTTTAATGCTAGACTTGCTATAAAACTCACAAACAACTCAATCGTGTATTCAAACATTTCTACTTTATGATATTACTTACAGCATATTAAGTAATTGTAGGTAAATAAGTCAATACTTTCTTTTCAAAGATATAAATATATTTATCATTTTAACTGTAAATAGCCACTTATGTTTAGCAAGCTCCGATTTACTTTTCTGTACCGTTTACGACAGCGTTATTCACATTCAATATAAAACAAAATCAAATCTTAAATAGGTAGGTACAATTTCTACAGCAATTTCCCGATTGTTTTTGGGTTCAACCACGCATTGAAAACTCAGCTCACACTCGTTGATAGTTCGTATACAGAAAACATAAAAAGAAATCCCTAATTTAAACTGGAGCAATTATTAAAACAATTCCGGCGAGAGGCCCCTTCACCCAAAACCGAGGCGTGACGTCGCACGTCTTGCCGTGTTTTCTAAAACGCTATGCAAATACGTTACAAGCACTCGACCCTATTGTTTCCTCTACGTTTGCGAATTCAATTTTATTTATTTATTTATTTATTTGGTTTACCAACGTTTCTATACATCACAGATAAAACATCAAAGTTAAAATACAATTTTATATGATCAATGTAAAAAAACACTTATAGGTAAACACAGCATGCGTAAAGTAAGTTTAAAAGTATACAATTAATGAATTAGTATACAATTAATGAATTAGTATACAATTAATGAATTATATAGTAATTTTGAACTATAACATGGTAAATAAATTAGCAGGATTAAATTGCGTGTGTATTATTTACCTCTAAATTGACTGATTAACAAATGGTGGGTTAAAAAAAGGTCATACGCTCAGCGCCCAAACGGCTGGAGACACATATTTGGACGTATTTCGTGGTGTGGTAGGTGAACAATAAGGTGTTTTGGATAATTCGAATTACACACGATAAAAGATTATGATAATATGAACTTTGGTGACCGAAATAGGAGTGTAGTGTGAAAATGAAAATGAAAGTGAAAGTGAAGGTGGAAGTGTGAGTGTGAGTGAGTGAGAGTGAGAGTGAAAGTGGGAGTGGGAGTGGGAGTGAGAATGAGAGTGAGAGTGAGAGTGAGTGAGAGAGAATGACCTACTTTGATCTAGGTACAGGAAAATCTAGACATAAACGTAACTATCACACGTGTACCTAGGTAGGTGAATGTTTTAAATTTTATAATTCAACTAGGTAGGTACCAAAAATATTAATAAATTACCTACTAGCCCAATTAAAATCGATCACGTGTGAGTCATGCGAGGGATCTGAAGGTAAAAATAATGTACTAAAGAGTAGGTAACTGCAAAAAAATTCACCCATCCAATTTATGACCGCGCCAACTGGTGCTTAACCTTATTTTTTAATTAATTGTTGTAGGTACGTAATACGCAACAGAAATAGTAACAATATCACAGACTTTCAACTCTCACGGTTCATGAGATACACGCTAATGAGTAATGACATACGGACAGACGGATAGGCAAACATACATAACATACTACGTAGTCTTACTAATAGGATCCCATTTCCTGGCTACGGAGTACGGACGCTTAAAAATTAATTTTAAAATACAAACTCATCAACTAATACATTATTAGATACCTATTTACATAAATGAGACAAAAATGTAGGTATTTAAATTATTCCTCAATATTATTTTTTCTCTATTGGTAGAAAATATCAAAGGAGAATGGCGAAATTGGGCCTAACTGTTACAGAAATCATAATATATTTAAAATTCATTATGTTAATTTTAATAATTATTTGTAAAATATTGACTTCTGATTCTATGGGAAAACAAATACATAATATTTGAAAAAAAAAAGATAATTCGTTCACTACCGGTCTTATCAAGCAGAGATGTCAGTGTTGTCAGGAGTAAAATAGTCAAATATATAGATTAATACATACCACAGATTAATACGAATGAATGTTTATTTTTCATTTTTAGTTTTATTGAATTCAAATGCTATAAAAATCAGAAGCAAAACTTAACTTTTTTAACACACATCTTAATTTATTTAGGTCATCCTATAAAATAAAAACATATTTTACTTAATCAATAATAATTATAACATTTTTATTTAGGTAGCTGGCCATTAATAAATGTCAAATTATTAATCATAATTGTGTCAGTGATGAGTGATTTGTTATGTTTGTTGTTTGACTTTTGAGTGAAGTTTTAGTAACGTTATATTCAAAATTGCCTCAATCGTCTATTTTTACTCTAAAGATATTATTTGAATTGATTAGTCTTATTATGAAAGCGAATCCTGATTCATCCATTTATAAAGATATAAGAAATGTACCTACCTAGTGATTGTTGATGTTTTGATAAGTTAAAATGTATGTTGAATAATATGTGTTGGATCCAATATTTCTATTACCTGACTGTTCTACTGTTACACTATTATTAGCTAGACAATGTAGATAGAAAATAAACTTACCTGGACCTAGAAAAAGGCAATGCTATTCATTTAATTCAAGCAAACTAACTTTTATTTTTGTTACTTTACACCCCAATATCTCTGCTATCCCATAGAAGAGATCTATAATTATTATATTCATAGAATCTGTATATTTTTATCTATTTAATCCCCCATAAATCATCAGTGTAACGATCAGGCCCAGTGTCCTATGGGAGTTTGCCATTCTCCTTTCAAAATCTTATGCAACCAATAGAATATTTTTTAAATTTCTCTAAATAAATTCTTGAAATTTCATTGGTTAATAATTATAAACCAATAATGATGAAGCAATTTCTAATAAAAAAGGGGCGGAGATTATCCACTTATTGATTGGCTTATTGATCGATCAATTTCTATCAGTGAATGCTTTCTCTTTCTCTCACTTGTAAGCTGCCTATACGCCGCGCTGTGATTGGTTGCAATTAGGCCCACATCCCTTCCCATCCCCTACCCATCCTCTCCTTCCATATCCTCATTCCCTCCCATCCTCGCCCCTTCTACCTAATTCCTTCCAAATCCCTTTGAGGACAGCAACACATCCACTTCCCAGTGGAGTGGATGCTTATGGGCGGCGTGTATCGCTTAACACCAGGCGACGCGTCTGCTCGTTTGCTATCCGATGGCATAAAAAAAAAAAAAAAAAAAAAAAAAATCAATTAATCGAAGGTGTATTTTGATTGGCTGAGTATTGACCAATTACACGTAAAGAAGGTAAGCCGCGTGTACGCAGATTATTATTGATTCGTCAATTTAGAACCAATAGCGTACTGATTCGTTCATTGGTCGAGATGCGTAGACGCAAGGCTGGTATTAGAAGGTAATATTTTATTTTAACATTTTTTAAAATAACCAATCAAGGGAATTTATCATTAGAAATATAATATTTTTGTCATATTATTGAGCAATGAGCATTTTGATGACTTGCTTTATTTGGGCGTTTAATCTAAATTGTTCTTATTGGTTATAGGTATAGGTAATATTATGTAGTGTTATAAAGTGAAAGTGAAAGTGAAAGTGAAAATGATAAAAATAAAACTAATTAAGTATGTAGGTAGGTATGTTTATTGTTTTATAGGTAATCTTGAAGTGCTTTCTGATCCGATCATGAAAATTATTTCACTAGTAAACTACACTGTTTAGGATTGGAAAAGATTGCTGTAACTATACCTATAGTAGCTGCATAATATAATATCTATTATTTGAGGTACACATATCGCTCATTTGCTTCTATAACGTGACAAAGTCAAAATCTCAATTGTTGGGAAAACGCATTTGAAAGTTTAAAATTCCTGTAACTTTTTAATTATTATGCTTAGACTATTCAGCTCAATACAACATATTAAAACGTTCTCGTTTTTTTGAATCAAATTGTATTCAGAACAATAAGTCGGTTATTAAATTTATTATGATTATTTATTTCAGAAAGGGCCCTTCTTGTTGCGTTTTTCTTGTAAAAAGTGTGCAGTATTGCATTACAAACAGATATGTACCATTTTTCTTGAAAAAAAAATTGACTAAAAATCTAAAACTTTACAAGTTTAGTCGTATTGTTACGTTTTATTGATAATCAGTAATCTAAATGTATTGGAAATTTTAATTAAAACGTGTTACTGTAGTAGAAATCTTTTTATTTTTGTATTTTGTTTTACAAAATGAAAGATATTTTTGCGAAATTATTGTGTAACTTTCTCTGAAATACAAGTAATATACATATTTAAAAAAAATATACAATTATAAGAAGACATTAATATTTTTTGTTTTACTTTTACTCACAACCGTTGGCAATTATAATATTACGACCCGCCCAGAATTCGCACGGGAGCAATCCTGATACCATCGATTTTTCTGAAGACTTTTTCATGTGTTAAATACTTAGTAGGTAAATTATTTTGATAAATCTCGTAGGGTTCAGAATGCGTTTGCAATGCAGGCGGAAAATAATGTAATTATTTACGACATCACATTAGAAACGTCAAAAATAACAGTATTTATTCACCTATTTATGGATGCTATTATACAATATACATAATATAAACCTTCCTCTTGAATCACTTTATCTGTTAACAAAAACTGCATCAAAATTGCAAAACGGCAAGCATTCGGCCAGGGAAAACGACTTTGTTTTATATTTTGCTTATCTCAGTAATATTAGGAAACTAATCTTTATTGCGGGTCCCGGTCATACATAAATCAAATAAACATATTAGCAAAACAAATCACAGGTTCTTGTCTCGAGACAGCTTCTTGATCTCTCCTAAATTCCAGTAATCTTTCAGTATTTCACGGTGTTGTTCTTCGGAAAAAAAATTGACACTTGAAAATGCAGGTTTCCTTGCAGGATTCTCTTTTAGTTGACGGGGCGGCACAGTTTTTTTGTGATGCTTTCGATTCGTAAGACTGTCTTGCATTTTTTAACTGATTTGTAATATTTTTTTTTCATTTTTCTTTATTCAGTGGTATTTTTTACTCATTTATGCTATAAAATAAATTGATTGTTTAATTCATTTGTATTTCGAGAATCGGTATGATCTTTTCGTTTTTCTAACTTAAGTGAATGTAAAATAAAATAATGAATATTTTCTCGTACAAGATTTACAAGCTTCCTAGACCGTGATTCCATCTGAAAAATAAATTAAGTAATCAGACAACATTTTTATCATTTATAATGCAACATTGTAGCGTATTCGTTGTAAAAATGTATTATTTTTTATCAAGAATGTGTTAACTTGAGATAACCAACATAAATACCAAACATTTTGTACTTTTATTATCAACTGTAACGGAACATCTTAAATTAACCAACAAAAAACATTGTTTATTTCAGCAACAACGGGACAATCCTATGTAAACCGTAGCATGCGAATACTATTTTTACTACAATAATGACCCACATACAAATGTCCCGTTATAGCTGCAAATATAAATCAGTAAAAAAAACAAAAAGCTGTACTTACCTTTCAGCAAAACCGTGATACAATAAGCTGTTACGTTTTTACCGCAATCGGGCAGCAGTTTCCTTCTCAAGGGAGCAGCGACAACTGACTTAAACCGTTCTTGCATTAAATTCAAGAGCGAAAAGAGATTTTGCTAAACCGATAGTCGCCGACCTTTTCCCTCATAACTCGGTCATTTTTGGAGCTAGAAATATCGCGTTTTAGCAGCAAGTAGAGCGCGATGCGCCGGATTCTACTGTATCATTATTCCATAACGATACATATGCTCGTTAACACGTTCTTGTCGCAAATGAGCGATAAAAAGTATATCAAATTGAAAAATAAAAATACTAGTGTGGGGTAATTTTATTGCATCTGGCAATCAACCTGGCACACACACATGGATGTGTCGCCGCCATTACTAGGCTTCACTCAATGTTTAGGCGATACTCCGTCCGTCTTTTTTTATACGTCCATGGTTACAAGATTTTTAAAGCGAAGTTAGCACAGAAAAAAGTTTGTGTCAGTTTTGATAATTTTTTCAAGCGCTTTCATTATTTCTAATAACCGTCGCATTTTCTATGCAAGTTTTTTGTATCCCGTATAATAAAAATAAATAAAATCTTTATTGCTTTAAGCTTTGTAACTTGTTTCGCTCACGAAATCACGATAGAACCAAGCTATTTTCTTTGACGTCTGCGTGTTTGCGTAAGTGTGCCGTTTTTGAAGATGGAATGTTGTGTTGTGTTGGTAACTCATCTACACCTTTTTATATATCACTAGCTGTTCCCCGCGGTTTCTCCCGCATTGCTCCGCTCCTGTTGGTCTTAGCGTGATGATACATATAACATAGCCTATAACCTTCCTCGATAAATGGGCTATCTAACACCGAAAGAATTTTTCAAATCGAACCAGTAGTTTCTGAGATTAGCGCGTTCAAACAAACAAACATACAAACAAACAAAAAAACTCTTCAGCTTTATAATATTAGTATAGATTGTAGACCAAATCCAAATTCCAAAACTTATAGAATAATCAAGAAACTCGTCTATTGACTTAGGAAAGCCTTAGCTCGTTTTATGGCCACATAGAAAGCTAGCGAGTACCTCGTTACTGCACAATGCGATTATTTCGATTTATGCATCTCCGGACACACTACCGGATCGTGAATAATTTACGTGGTTTTGTACTGAATGATTTGAAGGTAGATTAATTAATTGGCAGTACATAGGTACCTACGTGTATACTGTATTTATTGTTGTACCTACCTGTGCAAATAAATAGGTAAACTTTGCGTCTTAGATACTTTATTTTGGCCCTATGACATATTATTAAAACTAAATTTTTCTATTCTCCATCTTTTAATGTCACAATGCATTATAAGGATTGCTACTACACAACCATACCAATAATAATAATTATTGGAAATTAAATTATTTTTAACGGAAATATAACTAGATACTATTCATCATAAAAGTTTTACAGAAAAATATATTTTGAATTTATTTGTATCTACATCAAAAAAATTCCAAAATGTTTTATGTGATGAGTTATCATATTTTGTTTAAAAAAATTAAGACAAAGTAGAAAACTGAAAGACTGCGCACCTTGTGCGGAAATTACAACAACCATAATATAGGTATATTATACAAGTTCTAAGGCTATCTTATCATTTTTATTGCATTTAAAATATTAATCGAAATTAATGAGAGATCATTTTAATTTTTAGAACATTTGTTGTATAGACTCTTGCAGTCTGAAAATTATATTAAAATAACATTTAAACGCATTTCGTTACAAATAAAAACTATGAAAGCACGTACTTTTACTCGACATCAAGTCTAGATAGTTGTGCCTAGTGACATAAAGTGACCTATGCTGGGTCAGTGACCTGTATAGGTAGTATTTGGCCGGAAATTGAATCCGAACCATGCAGCTTTTAGTTTAAGACCTAGGTTATAGTGTGTATCCGTAATATGTAGACTATAGGGCTGCAACCTATGTGTAAAATAATATTATGAATTTTCCTTTACACTATGATTAATCGTATTTTGCGACGATATAAGTTTTTATGGATTTTGAATACATAGTTTTTAGAGGTTGGGTAGGAAGTGTTTGTGATACATAAAAGTAAGCACTAACTAATAAATAAAAAAAAAGACGGGTTGCACTCCGGGAGTGCCGGCAGAAGTGAAAACTTGATTATTAACGTTCAGCATGTTTGATATATTGGAATGGTATCCGTCTTACACATGGAATATAAGGGCTAAAAAAAAAAAAAAAAAAAAATCCGTCTTACGCTTTTTCGATCAGGCCACGTGTCCTGACGCGAGTTTAAGTTTTTATACCCAACGCCGCTAAAGAAGTTTTCACTTCAAAAATATTTAAAACCACAGAACAGTAAATAGACCGGACTCTCAGTGGAGTTTCGTTTGCAAAAATAGCGGACCTAAATCTGACTTCTGATATATATTGTATAGATCCCAGACATCCTATAGACAGATGTTGCCAACCAGTTTTGTGGTCCCCCTCTCCCCACCCCGGTAATTAAATATGGCATACAAAGAAAAAAATAAAAATTTCCAAAACATGCCGTGTGGGGTATCAAATGAAAGAACTTATTGAGTAGATAACGAATATATAGCATACTATAACATTTCTTACACTTTCTCTAAGATTTTTTAGAAAATTTACGAAAATGCTCCATTTTTGAGTTAACTTTAAACCACTATAGATTGAAAACTCATGAATATATTTTTTAAATTATTATTTTAAATAATTAACAATAGTCCATTGTTTACGATTAAATAAGTTTAAGTTTTTACTCAAATTAAGCTGTCCAATCAAAGGCATAGATTACTTGTACAGGTAAATTAGCTTGGAGAAATTTTTGCGTTTGTAGTAGTGTAGACCGGGAGATATTGACACAAAATTTCGAGTCATTTGTAACAGGATGGCGGTTCTACAGGGGTCTTAGTACGCAATGACAAAAAGAAAAACGATGGTGTGAACGCTGGTACCGGCGGCTTAGTCGCGTGGGCGTTAGTCGAACTCGTCGGAAAAATAGCGAAGTCAAACAATTTGTAACACAAAAATTTTAGAATTTACCGATAGCCCATAAAAAAGAAGTAGGCGATAGTGTCATGCCATACTTTTCCGGTGTGACTTACAGCCCGCCATACCGACGCGAATGTGTTGATTTAAAAAAAACAATTCAACCATTTGTAGGCTAACTTTTGCACAGGTAACCATCGTCGTGCAGCCATTTACGAAAATCTCCATGCAATACTTTTCGGTCGATTTCAAATGGTCGCCATACCGCCGAAAATCTGCAAATTTTTTTTTTTCGCCGAACCATTTGTACCACCCTAAATTTTTTTTTTCAACAACTCCTGAATGATTATAAATAGAAGTGTGATAATGCCATACCTGTGGGAGGTGGCGAATGTGTATAAGATTTTTTTTTATTGTAAGATTTTATTCGTATTTTGAACGATTAGTAACAGTATGGTACTAATTTTTCCTGTAAGTTTGAGGTTCAACGAATATAAATACAAAATTTCAAAGATCTAGGTGGTGGAAATCTTCACTTATATAAATTAATACTAAATTAATTTTTCAAGTATGGCAGCACTTTTTCCCCCTACTAGAAGTATGGTAAATATAATAATGGTCACATTTTATCAAATACTCTCCAAAAATCCAAATGCAATACTGGTACAAAAAGTTTGGCGAAAAAAAAAATTTTTGCAGATTTTCGGCGGTATGGCGACCATTTGGAATCGTCCGAAAAGTATGGCATGGCGATTTTCGTAAATAGCTGCACGACGATGGTTACCTGTGCAAAAGTTAGCCTGGTACAAATGGTTGAATTGTTTTTTTTTAAATCAACACATTCGCGTCGGTATGGCGGGCTGTAAGTCACACCGGAAAAGTATGGCATGACACTACCGCCTACTTCTTTTTTATGGGCTGTCGGTAAATTCTAAAATTTTTGTGTTACAAATCGTTTGACTTTCGCTATTTTTCCGACGAGTTCGACTAACGCCCACGCGACTAAGCCGCCGGTACCAGTGTTCACACCATCGTTTTTCTTTTTGTCATTGCGTACTAAGACCCCTGTAGAACCGCCATCCTGTTACAAATGACTCGAAATTTTGTGTCAATATCTCCCGGTCTATACGTAATAATTATAATTTTTGAATTTTATGTTCTAACGATACCAAACGTCTGCACGTGGCACCTGCGGACAGCGTAAACTGGTTTATTCTGGTTTTGTGCGTGTTTCCACTTTCCACTATCAAGTGACGATTTATTTATTTGTTTTGTTTCGTAATTATTATGGTCAAATATTAATTATGAAACAAATTATTATGGACACGATATTTTATTGTTTCACGGTAGTCGCCTTGTCGTTTGCTCAAGGACGTGAAATTGAATGATATATTTTTTTTATAAAGTCAAAACCATTTTCTTTCAAATAAAAACTTGTTTTTATTGAAAACAAAAGTGTTGCTAGGAATAAGTATAAAATTAAATAGTAATGTTAGGATATCGAAACATTTTTGTATAGGCCAGAACGATATAGTGGAAACGCGCTCTAAGATCTGAGTAATATACACACCACTACATATGCAAAAATTTCTCCAAGCTAATTTACCTGTAGTGTACTGTATAACTATCGGTTTAAATGTGTGGGTTTGGCGACACTGGTTTTCATAGTAATTATGACATTATAGCACTTCTATTTGTTTTTAATGTTCTGTGTTTAAAACATATATTTTTTTTTTCTAATTTGAGAAACATGGTTGTTTTTTGTTGTCACAATGTGACAACCGATGTAGATGTCATCTACATCGGTTTCCGTGGTGTAGCGGTTATCACATCTGCCTAACACGCAGAAGGTCCCCGGTTCGATCCCGGGCGGAAACATACTTTTGCTTTTTGACAACCATTTTCTAAGGCTATGTATTTTCTTCCTTTTCATTGAGTACTTACTTATAATTTGGCTTTGATTTTTCAACTAAAAAATGGTCCTTACTTTACGTTCTGATTGTATATCCCTTGTAAATAAAAATGTAAACAAGTGATAGCCCTAATTAATTTCTATCTAATAATCGATGGAGTTGATCGAATTTTCGCCCCATAATAGGAATGATACTTGATATGCTGTGACATTCGTATTGAGTCGGCAGAAATATTTTCTCAAAGTAAATAAGCTGCTATTTGGACGCATGCACTTTAAAGCTTGAAATGTTTTCTGAATACTTTTTAGCATTATTTCAGTTAAATAACCTTGTTTAAAAATCTGCTTTTACTAAAGGTAAATAGGTATAAAGTATGAGATATAATAATTTGATTAACGAGGCAGTCAACTAACTTACACATACCTACATATTATAGGTAGGTATTATAATGATGAAGCTCTGATTAATTATAAAACTAACCATTTGTTTGAAGAAGATTAACTTCGTTCGTTAGTTTCTTATTACCTATACTGAAACAATTTTCACAACACAGCAGTAGAAAAATTTACGCGATACTTAGTGTTTGTTACACTTTTACGTAAAATCTATATTTCAAGCTAGAACATATGGCTAGTTCAGAATGCTATTTGAGGGCCATGTAATACTATGTATTATGTCATTGTTACATGAGGTTTTCACTTCTCTGAAACGAAAGTTTAGTGCTTACCATACCAATTCTATTCATTTAAACATAGTCCTTATGTTTTACAATACTTACACAATACACAACTTATATTATTATAACAGTTAGTGATAATATAAGTACCTACATAGTTTATGTAATGTTCTGGGACTTCCGCGTGATCATCATCATTAGCCCATTATTGGGAGGCCTCCCGTAAGAAGGGATCAGGCCGTAATCCACCACGCTGGCAAGTGCAGGTTGTTGGATGTCACATGCAGCGGCGGCCTTACCCATTGCGAGGCTCCGGGCGGCAGGCCCTTTG